>LACB01000405.1:0-25085 GCA_030142185.1 Penicillium thymicola
AAACCTGGGGGAGGGGGGCGGTTAGCTCGTTGAGCGTTGACAGTTCAGGAACGACTTCGCTCACATTCTATTCTTCAATGTTCCATGTAATTGCCCCTACCCTGGCTTTGGAATCAACGTGTACCAGTGAATTTCTTCTCGGCCGCGTCATGGGTTTCGGATATAATTCGATATTAGGATGGCTACGCTTACAACATATATGATTCGCCTCCTATTAATATCTGATACTTCGACCTCGCTACCATATATTCTGGTCAAATAATAAAAGTAAGATTTGAAGGCGAGTTTCATATGAGCCTTGGATGCTTTGATTCACCAGACCATGGTCGGGCTGAACCATCTGTTTGCAGTGTAACATTGAGGAATGCTTGTACAAACGCTTTTACTAGAACTTGCATAAATTGAACTAACTGAACTAATACTAATATGCAGCCCCTTCGGACCGAAGCATTGATGTTAAGTCCCAAATATTACAAGCCAAATATATATAAAAAAGAAAAAGAAAAAGACCAGCTCAGAATTGAAAAAAGGCAAAACGGGCCCAATTTGTAAATTGTAATACATAATACAATACGAGCGGTAGACTCGGCTCACCCCCGACCCAAAAAAACAGCCACTTGCAACTCACCTCTTTTCTCCAATAATTCCAATACCTAGGCAATTCATCATCCCAATGAACCCAATTATCCATGGTTCAGACCGCTAGATCTGTCAAAGAACCAAAAAGAGAATTACAAATCCACTCAAATCCAGGAACCTCAAGAATATCCAAGGGAACTCGAATCCATTGGATTCGTCATGACGTAGAGTCGCTGATCCCCGACTGTTCCTGGGGCTATTCTCTCTCTCTCTTTTCACAGCCCCTGACAGTGACGATCGGGACTGCGTGCAATCAGCCCGGACGGGAGCGGGCTGGTGGACAAGAGGGGCTGTACTCCGGCTGTACAACAAGGGGAACACGTTATTTTGGGGTTACTTTTTCGCATTCTTGTCCCGGTTCTTGTGGTTGGCGCTTTAGGTTTTTTTTTTTTTTTTTTTACTTTTGAGAAAATGAGATACATCGTGATAATATGCTCTCGAAAATTGCTTACTATTAAGCACTAGAGAAGTTTTTAGATGGAAATATATCTCCGGGTAATGATTGAAATGGTATTCTAGATGTTGTAGTATACAAGTGGGACCCCCTATTGTTAACGGATGGCTCCTCGTGTTAAGGGGGTGTGGGTTGCCCCCCCTCATCTGGAGTCAGATTAAGCATATCTTTATCTCAACCCTTTTTTTTTTGTTTTTCTCCGTTGCATCAATGTTCAGTGTCCACAACCACCGGTGGAGTCTCAGGGGTGGTGGAGCTTACAGGATTCTCCCGGGGATCCCAGCACAAGGCAGTACAAGGTACCTAGCCGTTGGGGGGGAGGGGGGAGGTGATTGCTTGGTTTTCGTACTTTCGGGATTAAGTTGGGTTTTAAATAGCTGGCTTTGTGTCTGGGCTTCTTCCTCTTCGGGTCTGTTTGGTGCTCTCTTAGAAGGGCAAGTGGTGTAGATTATCCCTTCACGTGGAGATACCGTGTACAAAGTACAACCAAGAGAGGATCAGCATTTTACATGGTTATCCTGCAGTGTATAACTATATTTTGTGCATAAGCTCTTGCTTTTTCTTTGAATACGAATGCCCATAAATCTCTGAGGTGGAATATGACGTGCTCTACTTCGTATACGACAAACCCTAATGCATTTACGGAATATATATATCCAAGATAGCCAATTACTTTTCAACCCCCTCCAATAGAATACGTAGAGGAGATAAAATCTGATTCGTTTTCATCCCTAGCAGAATGTCATACAGCTTCCATACAGTCAACCTTATCTCAGCCATATGGAACTGGTGGAGTAGTGGATTTGCTCCATACTCCATACTCTCCGTCATATCACATAGCAGATGGGGCGCTGGGGCAGGCTCCATATGACACTGCCAGATCGATCCATATTTATGGAGCCAGATCTATGCTGTGCTTTCTGACATGCAGGTGGCGAATGCTTACATTCTTCTGGGTGGATTCATATCTGGCCATTCCTACTGTTTATGGATAAACGTCGCTGCATCAAGATGGAGATATTTGGTTCTTACCTACACTGAATCCATAGTTCCAGGGCTCTTTTCTTTCATTGATAGTATCTGGTGTCTGTCTGCTCCTAGCAGAAGATTGAAGGTATCAAACAAAGGCGTACAAAAATAATATCTTGGAAATGTGATAACGTGCGACAGGCCTCCAAAAAGTGTCTGACTCGTTGTATACTATTAGGTCATGTAGTACCAACACAGATATCAAATCTTAAATTCCAAACTAATACAATGACTTCTCCACAACATTGGAGATTGGAGATCTAGATAGGATTATCTGGATCATCCGTCTTGGACAAGGCAGTCGTCTCAGTCTCTCGGGGCTCAGGCTCAATTCCCTCACTAACAATCGTCTCCTGCGCAATCGCATGAATAGCATGCTCGACATTGACCACAGGACCTTTGAACCAGCGATGAGCATCAACAAACCACCAAATCGTAACCGCCACCATCGGCGCACCCCAAACAAGGCAAGTCCAGTTCATCTGATCCGGCGTCAAGTCTTTACCAGTAACACTAGGCAAACACAAAATCGGGACCATGAAAAGCACAAACACAACACCAACTCCACCAATAAACGGACCAAAAGGACCAAGATGCCAGGGGCCCCTGCGGAACCGATTACCGACAAAGAACACCCGAATAGTGATAGGAATCGCAAAAGCAACGAACTGCGCAATAGCGCCAATCGAGAACAAAGCGCCAATCGCCACGTCTCCAGCCAGAATAAGAAGACACATCAAGATCCCGAGGATGGCGTTCAGCACAACCGCATTAATGGGCGTCTGCGTATACGGATGCACCTGCTTCCAGTAATCCGCGAACGGAAAGCAGTCATCACGAGCATAGGCATATGTAACCCGCGACGCGGCAACCATACACCCCTGTCCCATCGAAAACCCACAGATAATCGTCAAAGCCAAGATAGCCATAGCCGACTTCTGCGGCATGACCTGCAGCAAATACGACGCCCAGGGCTGTCCCAGATCGGAATCGATGACGGCCTCGATATCCAGCACCGTGTATGCAACAACCAGTTGTAAGAACCAGCCCATTAACCCGCCCACGCCGGAAGTGAGCACGATTGCGCGCGGCGAGGCGATGTTCGCGTTCGAGCACTCCTCGCTCAAATGGAATGGCGAGTCGTAGCCGGACATGGTCCAGATCACGCCGACGAATGTCATGAGTACGGCGACGCCGTCGGGGAAGTCGGTAAGGTTTGTTATGTCGCCCCAGACTTGTTTGGAGGGTGTGAATTTCGGCCTGTTTTTTGTCCCGGCGGGGATCATGATGAGGACTGCGATCAGTGCCATGAAGTTGAATGTTGAGCCCCATGAGTTGAGCTGCGCTACGCGCTTCGTGGACATGCTGCTAATTCCGGCGTGCAGGATCATTATGAGGGTTGTTAGCAGGAAAGTCTGCCATGTTGTTGGGGTGTAGGATGGGTTGTAGACTGAGACTGCTGCGAGGATCATTGCGCTGAGTGAGTAGTTGACTGATGGCGCTGCGGTTATTTGTCCGATCCAGTTGGACCAGCCCGTGATCCAGGCGGCGAAGGGTCCGTAGCCCGGAGGTGCGAGGACTGCTGCGGCGTAGTATAGTCCGCCGCTGTATAACACATTGTTAGCATTCCTTCAACACTAACTTCTTACATGTGTTGGGGGGAGTGTCATACCTAGTCGGCATCGCCGAACATAGCTCTGCCATCGACATTGCAATGCACTGGATGAATATCATCGCAATGATCCAGCCCCAGACCATACCCGCTGTGCCGGCGTATCCCATTCCTTTAATCCAATCAATGTCAGCTATACCCCGTACCGAATTGTACACGCACGGATCTTTGAGTACTCACCATAGTACAGTGTACTCGCAAACGACGGTAGCAAGCCTAGAACAGCAAAGCTGACACAGAATGTCGTCCATAGCGAGAACTCGCGCTTGAACTCTTGCTTGTAACCCAGCGCCATGATCACTCTCTCATCGGCATCCATATCATGATCCGTGTAGGGCACATCGCCATTCGGGAGCACGGATGTGACTTGAGCATTGTTAGCCTCGTGGTGTCCTTTAGAGATGTCCGAAACAAGAGTTTGGGTCTCCATGCTTGCGCCCATGGCTAAGATCAACAGGCAAGCCGCTATTGATGAATGTATGCGATATATGTCAACGAAATAAAATGATAACCACACAAGAGATGAACACGAATGTCGTCACTTGAGGAAGAGCCAAGAGAAATTGGAGTATAATAAAATAACACAGGATTATGAGTTATAAAGCAAGCTGACAGGGGGAAGCATGATGTTATCTATGCATAGCACGGGGGATTTTGCCTTTCGCCCCGCGCACTGGGGATCGCAAGAACCAACAAGACATGGGATTTTAAATGAGTCGAAATAAAGCCAGACCAAACTTGGAAGAATAGATAGATATCGTATATCGAACGACTCGACATCATTGTGCAACGAAGACCGGTGACAAGTGAGGGGAACGCCTCATGGAAGCTAGGCTCTCTCTCCGCAATGTACTCCTTTACAAAGAGGCGCGATAAGAGTAAATGACCATGGCCGTTGATAAATTTATTCGAATATATTGAACCGCAGGATAATCAGATGCCTTATTCAATGATCAAGTACGGAGCATGCAAATCATCTTTCTCCGCAAGCTTGTGATTTGTAGAGACGGAAGATGTCACCGCTCATTGGAGGCATATGGCTTCGACGATCGGTGCCACGAGCTTGGCTGAGAGAAGTCTAGTCCCATTAGGGAAGCTCTAGGCGTTTTCAAGGGGCTTCTGCCGTGAGAGAAAGTTAGGTGCAGCTGATGTGGTTATCATCGTGATAACAGAGATAAGGTAAGGGTTCGACTCGTGTCTTCTGAAACTCCCAGACCTGCTATTATCAGTTATTTGTTATCTAAGGCTGTACCTGCCTTGTTGGGAAAAGAGACTTTGGATTGAATGTTGCAGAACCTCTGTTTCTAAGGCTTTCTATGTGCAACTACCTAGGTATATATACCGGTTATATTCACTGGCGGATTTTGCTATCTAAGCCGCCACTTTTATGAAGCGCTTAGGCTTAGGCTCACTTAGTAGATGTCACGGGCTCAGACTTGGGGGCATATCCTAGTCGGTCACATGCAGAGTGACTGATGTCTAGTGAGTGCCAAGGTGCTCATTCCAAGTATTGGAGGTTGGCATTGGGGTACTTGGTGACGCTTAGTGTTCAATCAGTGGGTAACTCTGGTGCACTATACCCAGAGTGGATTAGCCCCTATAGGGTTGTTGATATCATCAGTTGGCAGCATTGCTTTATCCTTATTTTCTGTCCTACTTTATTATCATATTAAGAAAAGGTGTTACCACTTCAAGCTTTTCTTTCTATAATCCCGGGCTATATCTATGATATTAGAAATCAGAGACGAAAGCTTTAAGCACTCGGGCGACGGACACTCGACCATATGCTCAGCAGAGAATGATTCTGACTTAATTCAAGTAACCGGGTGACAGCTAACAGAACTACCTGGGCCGGTCCCACTAACATTATCAAGCAAACCTCTCAATATTAATATGTACGGCTCTCAATTCACAGGAATGCCCGAGAAGCAGTCAATTGATCCAGGTATTGGGTTGGCGACAATAGCGTCGTACGGAATCCGTGCGATCACTAAATGCAACAAGCGAGTCCAATCCTACATCAAGACTTCCCAGGTGGTGACCAACACCCTCAAAACTGTGAAATATTGGCCTGCTCCTCGTCTCGTCATTCTAGCCTGATATGTTGTTATTACACGCCGGAATGGCCCTACTTGTGTGAGCTGTGGTTTCAGCACCAAGAGGATGACTCAACATGCTTTGTGCTGGTGCGCGGAACTTGACAAGCGGCAACTATCTTTAGCAGACACGTAGAAACCACCATCGACTTCTTTTCATGAAGCTCAAGGAGGGAAGAGCAGAGCCTAGTCGCCAGCACTCTCCAAGGACGAGACGATGGAGCGTTGGAAGAGACATACTTGAGATGTTCCTTGTGGACTTCGTAAGAAGATCCAGTCCTCGCAAATAGGTTGACAAAAAAAGCTCGGTTTTGCAGACTGCTGGTAGAAGTATAGGGTTCTCAGCCGTATGATGGAAGGGAAAGTCGCTTATCGATAGTGTACAATCACACATAGGGACCATGCAAGACATATTTACTTCGAAACAACTGTTTCTATGTGGTATTAAAAACAGAAAAGACTTTCATCGCTATTCTACACAGTACAGCCCCAGCCTGAAACCCGAAAGCCTCGATTCATATTGATCAAGGGAGACAGGTATAGATCCCGGCGAATAATTTAGAAGGGCTAGAAGAAAGTCAGCATCGAGACCAAAGCTCCAAATCAACTGTAATTGACTCACGTTGTCCTCGGGGGCGATGGTGCGGTCGTAGTAGGTATCGAAGAAAGGAAGCTTGCGGAGGATATCGTTGCGCACACGGGGAACCTCGCCGAAGATGAAGAGGGCACCGGAACCAAGGGCGACACCGAAGCCAGCAGCGACGGAACCACTGTTTAGAACGTCATTAGCATCTGCGTCTTGTTTAACCTGGGAGAGTCGAATGCGGGATGTACTCACAGCTGGATGGCTGTGCCGAGGGTCATACCGGCGGCGGTACGGGGGATGTAGTACCTGCAGATTAGTGATGCATTAGCTTAGTGTTCTCGCTGCTTGTTTAATCTGCCTTCGATATCCAGCTCTTCTGCCACGGTCTGGTAATCCCCGCTCCCCACAGATGTCAGATACCCGTCGAGCTCTGCGGCAAGAGGGGAAAGACGGGCATCCAATCAACCAGGAAAGCAATGTTCGCCAGTGCAAGTACATGCTTCATTCGCTCCATCCAACATGCTAATTATCGACCAATGGTACTGTCCAGGGTTCGAGGGGAGATGATATGGGGGATCTCACTTGGGCGCATAGGCGGAGGCCTGGGCCGCGGCGCGGCGAGCAGTAGGGGCGAACTGTAGGATATGTGTTAGCAATTGACATGACATCTTCTATTTCGCCTCATCTCGCGGCTCGGAAGCCGGTTGTGATACTCTTGGCCCGATTGTCCTCTACCCAGAGCGCGGCCGAGTAGGCAAGGAACTTCGGAACAGTATGCGAGGTTTCCTCATCTTTCGGGTGTGAGAGCACTTACCATCTTGAATTACACCGGAGTGATTTGGTGGGACAATTGCTAGGAGACAGGAGCTGGCACTTGGTGGTCGACGAAAACCGGGAGTGCCCGAGGTGACACGTGACTGCAAAGCGAGTGGCCAATCAGAGTTGGCGTAATTGTTTTCGTTCTAGTATGAGTCTATAACTATCAATTCAATGACGGAGAAGTTTTATTTGGAGTCCAGTTCGAAATGAATTCATCTTTTGCCTTTGTTCTCTATGTGCTGGCTGGAAATCAACAGAGATCAAATATTACACCTGGAAGGTCGCACTGAGGAAAAGCCCAAAACGGATAGCAAAAGAAGAGGCACTTGAAGTAACCATGACTACTTGTTGATCAGAGAAACTAAAAAAAATTGATGCGTTCATTGACTTAGTACTAGGAAGCCTTGCGGCTCCCGAGAAGCTGATACGCCTAGACTCCAAAAGCTCGTGTGAAGGCTGGAAAGAAATGGAATAAGATATGTGCTTCAAAAAACCCCTCGGTCTGACATGCAAGAAATTCAACTGAAACAGGACTGATCGAACAGACGCACGGAAGGAAAGCAGAATCAATCAAATACAGTGGAAACAAAAGATTATAAGGACCACGTAGTCAAACACCCTAACTGTACATTGTCTCATTAGTCGACTTTGTCGGTCGAGCCTCCATTCAGGAAACCCTCCTTGCCGTCAAGGTGAAAGAAGCCACCGTTGTTGCTGGTGGGGTTGCCAATAATACCGCCGCGCGCAGTACTACGTCTAAGGCGTCCACGTCCGAAGATGGTGGCCACAGCAACCACGGCACCCAGAATGATGAAAAAGAGGATGGGATGGCTGCTGAGGAGGGATCGAGCGAAGAATAAGATAGTCTCAAAGGTGCCGATGGTAGATTTGGGTGACAACTTGGAAGGGGAAGCGACGACGAGAGGAATGGTCTCGAGAATGGAGGTACGTGATGCCATGATAGGAGCTCCGCTTGAAGCGGTATCCCAGTAGCGGCGGTTCTATAGGAAGTCAGTTATAGCGCTCAAACAAATCCCACGAAGGGAGACTTACATCTTGGTCATTGATAATAACGCGGTCACCAGTTTCCACATCGATGCCGTAGGTTGTGCGCAGCCAGCGCTCCCAAAAGTCACCGTCGACCCAAGCAAATGCGACCTGCTTCTTGTCATCCTCGCGGATCGTAATACGCATGTTCTTCGCAGCCCGCAGTGCACGCTGATCATTGCGGTCATCGGCTTCTTCGATACGCAGTTGCTTGGAATCACGAAGTTCGGCTCGCTCAAGGCGGAACAGTTGAACCTGCTTATCCATCCATTCAAGGGCGGCTTCCTTCAGCTCACGCTTGGACTGCTTGAAATCATCGCTACGGCGACGGCTGAGGAGTCCCAGAACCACGAATTTTCCGTCCATAATTTCTTGGGCATTAGATGCGGTGAGCTCAGGTACAATGGGCAGCCACACGGTTTGCATCCACGACAGAATCTGACGGAAATCTCTCATGTCCTTAGGAGCAAGGGCATTGTAGTAGTTGGGACGTCCGTCACGGACAACCAGAAGACGAGGCCAGGTAGAGATCTTGAACCGCTCGGAAAGAGCAGCACTGTCAGATTTAACAATGCGAGCGTGTCCCACGAGACTAAGGGTGAGGCGGTTCATGGCCTCAAAATCTTCAGATGTGGTCGCGTGGTCGTAAAGATACAGGAACAAAACCTCCTCGGTTGTTTCCAACTCCTTAAAAGTAGTCGCGTCAACATCCTGAATGCTCGAACCCACACCGACGGCTTTGTTGGTGTACGCGATCAGATCTCCCAAGCCACGAAGACCGGTATATTCAACTCTCTCGCCGCCACGGAAGAAGTAGATCGTCGGGTAGGCATTCACGCGAGCATCTTCGCACAGTCGCTTCTCAAGTTCGCAGTTCACTTCGCCAACGTTGAGAGTATCCTTCATCTCCTTGGCCATCGAGTTCCAGTTCGGGGCTAGAGCCTGACAATGGTGGCACCAAGGAACATAAAACTTGATGATCCAGGGGTCATGGGTAGTCGTGACAAGACTTTGGAAACTCTCCGCAGTGAGCGGGATAGAAACACCCTGGGGATTAGCAGGCCGTCCTTGGAGCTTGGCCTTGACAGATTCAGGGCTAACGCCTTCCAGTTCCGCGGTCTCAATGCTCTGCTTCTCGACAGCCGTTTTGGCACCAGGCTTTACCACTTCAGGTTTGGCGGTCATTTCCATGCTCTTAGCGCCGACCTTCGGGATTTGGACGCCTTGGGAAGGTCGGGACCCAGGTTTAATCGTCTCGAGCTTGGCTTCAATCAAAGCACCAATCTCTGACATCGTCTTGGCACCAACGGGGGGTCCGTTCTGAACGCCCATATCATAGAACGCCCACGCGGGGAAAAATTCGACGTTCATCTTCTTGCAGAAATCGCCGAAGGCCAGGCAGTTTATGGACCCGAAATGGAGATTGTAGTAGCCAGTGAATGAGTCCAGGGACGCGAGCTCATCGGGCTTCACTCCGGAGAGGAATAAGGGATTTGAGGTCTATCACTAATCAGAACGAAGCCTCAAAAGGGTCAGGACAATGGAATGAAGTCTCACGTAGTAGTACTCATATAGAGATTGGTACATTGGGGCGGCCGTCCGGCAATGCGGACAAGAGGGGGAATAATGTTTGATCATCCTAGAATAGTTAGAGTCTTGAGGAGTTTATTGGTTCCTGCATAAGGGGTCCTCACCAGTAGCCATCTTTGGTCACTTCCTCGAAATTCTCCGGGGTCAGCTGCCGCAACGGGGGCACTTCAATATCATTGAATATCGTGGGTGTATCGGGATCCACTCCACGAGCCCCCCTTTTAACAAGTGTATCTCCGGATTCTTGGTCGGAGGAAGCATCTGAAGGCGTGCCCAAAGCAGGCGATACCAACAGTGAGAGGAGGGACCACCCCAGCCAGGACGGTTTCATTTTGGTGGAAGAGAAAAGGTGAATAACTTGAGTAAGAGTTTAAAGGAGAGTATAGGTAGTTTCCAAGATGTGTCACAGCTGAGCAAAACGAAGGACTCTGGTCGAAGTAGGGAGGATAGTCGCGAAATGTTACAGGTGGCACATTGGACGGGGGCGAAGACTGGCGACTCGGGTGGGCACTGGTCACGTCGCAGAAGGAAACAGCACTTAGCGACTATAGCGCCCAGTAGCTGAGAGCAAAATAGAACTGCACACAGCCCAAAGAAAGAACCGGATGTGAGGCTTTGATGCGGGAAAAGGTGAGTTGGTGCCTTTCCCCTTGCCGTTTGGGTGGAACATAAGGTTAATCCGATCCGGGCCGACTTCAACACTTCATCTCCCTGGAACATAGCAGCTTCAATACCACCAAACTCATTCACAATGCGCTCTACACTTCGGCTACTGGCCAATGTCAAGCCCCGGTATTTGGAGCCTTTTGCTCCTACCGGATTGACGGGCCTTTTCACCCACCCCAGCCCTCGCCCTACTTTAATTTACCTTTACTCGACTACTCTGCAGAAGTTGCAGGCGTTCCCCGAATCCTCCGCCTACCGCCAATCCGTTGAAGCCTTGACCCGCCACCGTCTCCAGGTCATTGAATCGCAAAAGCCCGCCGGATTCGATGCCTGGTTGGAGCGTGTGCGGAAGGTCGTGGGATCCGAACCCGAGCGGTTCGCTAAGGTCCAGCGCACCGACGGCTCCTACACCCATGCCGCTGCCCAACAGAAGGATGGAACCGACAACGCTCGCGGTGAAGAATGGGATGGTGAAGGTCTCTCGGCCACGACTGAGGGCCCCCACCGTACCCCGCAACAGGAAGCGGAATGGGCTAAAATCATGAACGAGGCCAGTGAGACCACCGACAAGGCCGGGCATGACTTCTACCACCAAGATATGAAATGGGAGAGCGAGCCTGCCCTTGATGCCGAACAGTACGTGTACCTACATCTCCGAATCGGCCTGGAACAGTCAGGTAATGGAACGCTAACCTCCTACGAAGGATCTCTCACGTTGAACAGCAAATCGGCGCCGGCCTTGTTGAGGAGATCATCCAGGTTGCAGAGACAGAGCTCAAGCTTGTGGATGAGTTGGCCAAGGCTAAGGTGTAAGTGGAAATCCAATATTCGGGGTCTGGACTTGCTGCTGACACTTTCACAGGTGGGAGGAACTTGAGGAGAAGCCCCGACCCGGCCAGTGGAGCTACTTCGAGCGTGGCAACTAAACAGCGATTCTGGAATTGCTGTGAATTTTAATCTCTGTAACTACTACTAGAGGTCTCTTTGTTCGAATACATGTTTTGAGAGTTCAGCCATCTGAGGTTTAGGGTTGGTTGTAGAGCTACTAAGTTATAACTTGTGTATTCGATCGATACAACGATATGACCAAGTTGAATTTCTTTTCGGGGTTGGTTGGTGCAATTAAGGCATCTTCCTAGTATAAGTATACCCTCTGTAGAGGTCATTGGTTTTCTAGTTCCAATTCCAAGTTTATACATCAGGGCGATGATTATGTACCGGAAAGCATATCGAAAGTATTTCCATTCCTTTTTTGTCCAAATTCTTCCTTGCACTAATCTTACATTTCGATAGTCTCACACAGCAAATCTACATCGCTTCCTTCATCAATGTAAATGAGGACATTTGTATAGCGGATAGGCCGAGTGGAAGGCGGTGAGCCAAGGCGGGAATCCCTTGTGGACACATACATTGCTGTCCCTGAGTGAAGCGCTCTCCCTCTAGCTCTCCTTCATCTCAATCCTTTCTTAATTCCTCCAATTAATAACTTGCTCCGAGGATCGCTCCTCCCTATCATCGGGCTGTCTGAGCGGCTCGCGGAATCCCATATCGCTGTCACAGGCCCAACACCGCATCACACAAACACTTGTCTCATCCCCCACACAACATGCGGCTCGACGTCAAGGTACGCAAATACAGATGATGAAATGCTTTATATAGTTGCGGGTCTGCCCTGCAGCAGAAATTATGATATGATTTCGCAGACGGACGTCCAGAATTGGAGCGATTGCTGACAATAAATGTTACAGAGGCAGCTGTTTGCCCGCTCCGAGCGGGTAAAGGGGATTGATTTCCACCCTACAGAGCCCTGGGTAAGCTTTTACAATCCTTTCGGTAGCTTTAATCAAACTAATATCTTTCTTAGATCTTGACGACCTTGTATAGCGGTATGCTCAGAGAGGGGTAGTATGGGAGATGTCCAATGCGCTAATTACTTTCCTGTCCAGGTCATGTCTACATCTGGTCTTACGAATCGCAGGTAAGATCCGCCACAAATTCACACTCCCCATACACTTATCTAAACTGCCTGCCCTCTAGTCTATCATCAAAACCTTCGAGCTCACCGATGTCCCCGTTCGTGCCGGTCGATTCATTGCGCGGAAGAACTGGATTGTCTGCGGTTCAGATGACTTCCAGCTCCGGGTCTATAATTACAACACATCCGAAAAAATCACCTCCTTTGAAGCACACCCGGATTACATCCGTTCTATTGCCGTCCACCCCACCCAGCCGTTTGTGCTCACAGCCTCCGATGACATGACAATCAAGCTTTGGGACTGGGAGAAGGGTTGGAAGTGCGTGCAAGTATTCGAGGGCCACAGCCACTATGTTATGGGCATGTCGATCAACCCGAAGGATACCAACACTTTCGCCTCCGCATGTTTGGACCGGACCGTGAAGATCTGGAACCTCGGCTCTCCCCATGCCAACTTCACACTCGAAGCTCACGAGACGAAAGGTGTCAACCACGTCGACTACTACCCACAGGCTGATAAGCCATACCTCCTCACCACCTCCGACGACAAGACCGTCAAGATTTGGGACTACACCACGAAGGCACTCATTGCAACCCTCGAGGGCCACACGAGCAATGTCTCATTTGCTTGCTATCACCCCGAACTCCCTGTGATCATTTCAGGTTCTGAAGATGGAACCATTAAAATTTGGCACGCAAACACCTACCGCTTGGAGCAGTCATTAAGCTATGGGCTAGAACGAGCATGGTGTGTTTCCTACCAGCGGGGTAGACAGGGGATTGCGATGGGTTTCGACGATGGTGCTGTTGTGGTGAAGATGGGCCGGGAAGAACCCGCCGTCTCAATGGATGGCTCTGGTAAGCTTATCTGGGCGAGACACAGTGAGGTCGTTTCGTCAGTGATCAAGGGTGGTGATGTTACTGTCAAGGACGGCGAGCCCCTTTCTCTACCAACCAAGGATTTGGGACAGTGCGAGGTGTACCCGCAGACTCTGTCTCACTCCCCCAATGGACGTTTCGTTTCTGTCTGTGGTGATGGAGAATACATCATCTACACCGCATTGGCGTGGAGAAACAAGGCCTTTGGGCAGGCTCTCGATTTTGCCTGGGGCGCGAAAGACAACAGCAACGACTACGCTATCCGTGAGTCATCGACAAGTGTCAAGATTTTCAAGAACTTCAAAGAGCAGAGCGCCGGTCTTGATGTTGGGTTCCAAGCCGAGGGCCTGTCTGATGGTGTTCTTCTGGGTGTGAAGGGTCAAGGTGGCATTGGCTTCTTTGATTGGGAGACTGGTAGCCTGGTTCGGAGAATTGAAGCTGACCCGAAATCCGTAAGTTCGTTCTAGCGAGCTATTTCGGAATCATGCTAATTAACATGCACAGGTCTACTGGTCCGAATCTGGTGAACTGGTTACCCTTGCCTGTGAAGATGATTTCTACGTTCTCCGCTACTCTCGCGAGGAGTATATCAACGGCCTGAACGCCGGTGAGGCCGACGAGGATGGAGTTGAGGCAGCTGTTGAGTTGGTTGCTACAATCAACGAGACCGTCCGGACTGGACAGTGGGTTGGAGATTGCTTCATTTACACTAACTCTACGAACCGCCTGAACTACCTTGTCGGTGACCAGACCTACACAATCTCTCACTTCGATCAACCGATGTATGTCCTTGGTTACCTGCCTCGGGATGGCCGTATCTACCTTGCCGACAAGGACGTCAACGCCGTCTCCTTCGGCCTTTCTCTCAGCATGCTTGAATATCAAACAGTGGTGCTGCGCGGTGATATGGAAATGGCATCTGAGCTCCTCAAGGATGTGCCACAAGACCAGATGAACAAGGTCGCCCGCTTCCTCGAAGGCCAAGGATATAAGGAAATGGCCCTGGAAGTCGCTACGGACCCCGAGCACCGCTTCGAGCTAGCCCTTGCGCTGAGCGATCTTCAAACCGCACTCACTATTGCCCGCGAGGCCAATGTCGAGCACAAGTGGAAGATTGTTGGTGATGCTGCCCTGGCCGGTTGGAACCTTGCTCTGGCCCAGGAGTGCTTCACCAATGCCAAGGATGTAGGTTCTTTGCTACTGTTGCACACTGCCAGCAACAACCGCTCAGGCCTCAAGGCCCTGGCCGCTCAGGCCTCGGAGTCTGGCCTCCACAACGTCGCCTTCTCCACTCTGTGGTCTCTAGGAGATATCGACGGCTGCATCGCTCTCCTCATCCAGAACAACCGCATCGCCGAGGCAGTTCTCCTCGCTCAGACCCACAAGCCCTCGAGCGCCCCTAAACTCGTTGTCCAATGGAAGGAATCCCTAGAGCAATCTAACAAGTCCAAGGTTGCCCGCCTCATTGGTGTCCCGCCCGGTGCGCCCGACGTCGCCTCTACCGATGACGACCTCTTCCCCGAGTGGGATGAGTACATTCGCCTAGAGAAGGAGGGTGCCATCCCTGAGCCCCCTTCCTCAGAGTCCTTGATTGATGTCAACGGCGATGATGAAGAGCCCGCGAGTGCGACCAACGGTGCACCCGAGGCGGATGAGGAGGTAGAGAAAGCCGACAAGGGTGCAGTGGACGAGGCCGATGCTGCCGAAGCCGAGTAAACGAGCAAAAAGCACCGGGTTCTGTTTGGTGACTTTTTAGGAGAGTTAGGTTGATCGTTTGTTTTCTGGCTGACCGGTCAGTTCATTCTTGATTGCGAGCGGCGTCTTAACGTGTGTCCGACTTTTTTTTTCATTTTCTTATTTGTAATTGCGCTGTCATGTGTCTCTGGAGCAGATTACATGCCTAGATACAAGCAATATGTTTCCCTCTATTTCCAGTGGTGTTGATTTACTAGATTATTGTACATGTATACTATACCGGATTTTGCCTGGTGCCTGTGTATCTGGCTTATACTGAACGTAAACGTGAAATAGAAAATAGAGTACATGAATTCTTCTCGATACTCGGTCATCTAGAGCCCTATGGGATCCTAGCTATTATTAGCGGCCTCGGCTGAGATCGGGCCAAAGCTAGGCATCCAGGCATCAAACAACTTCCTTTCGTACTTCCTCACCAACGAAAGTCACCAGAGAGTGCATGATTTTCAAATCCTTACCCTTTGCGCTAGCACATCTTGTCCTTTCATCTTTTCGCGAACGGAAATTTGTACAGGTTTTATCTCGCTAACCCCGAAAAGTGTAGCAACATGGCTGTGACAAAGCATCTGCGAGACCCCCCTCCCTTGGACGAGCTTGCAGCTGTTATTGAGAAAGCCCTTTTATCCAATTTTAAGACTGCAAGAGCAATAGTTGCTGAGTGTCCAGACCTCAAACAACAACCTTTCAACCTCGCTGCATCTGGGCTTTCCGGAAGTCCACGGATCGCGGACATAGGTGGACAACAACATCTCTTCCCCAGACCGAACCTCAATGCCAAATATTCACTAGTTTCTCTAGCCCAAGATATGGAAATGTCCCCTAAGGCAGGTTTTCTTCTTGGGGCGGGCGCCGCTCCATTTCAGGATATTGGCCAAAACGCTGAGCTGGCGCCCAATCTATCCTGGAGAACAAACGAAAACGCATCCGGCTTTGATGATCCAAGCTTGCCGACCTTCGACAATGGCACACGGGTGATCAAGGTCCAAAGAGACGGAGACGGAGATAATACCCCGCTATGTGATCGCACATCGAGCACAAATTGCGCATTGATGGTCAACCTCTTCGGATCAGATGGGGATACTGGCCCGGTTCTTAAAATCAATGCCAGGGCGCGGAAGGGAAACGAGAATTTCACCGACTGTATACGTTATGGCATGCAAAAGGTCTATGGGGATTCCAAACCGATCAGCCTTGGTGGGGTTTTTCTTTTGAGATCTGGGAAAGCCAAGTTTCACATCATGCCTGACTTCCCCCCGGAAGATCAATTGCCATTTCGAGATCGCGGGCAGCTGGAAACGGAATGGCTGTCATATCATATTTTCCAGGCCCCTATAGTCTGCCTGACTGTGTTGCACAGTAGTGACCCGGAAGGATTGGGGTTAAGAATGGAGCATACTCACTGCTTTGACGCAAATGGGACCACCAAAGGAGGTCATTACCATTATGATATTCAGGATGGAGATGGGGAGGTTGAGTACGAGGCTTACTTTAATGTCGCATCTGTGGTTTATAGGGTGGATCAGCCTGGTATTTACTTACAATAATGATTGATATACGTCTAAATAAGAATATAGTAAGACAGTGCCCAGGTGGGCCATTTCTGCGGGTACCGTAACCCCCCCCCCCCAACAAGCTACCAAAGAATCAAGAGCCTTCCACCTCGAGGAACAGTCGCTGCAGTTGATGATATGACTTGAATCACCATAAACCCGCTGAGGCATGATCCATCTTACTCGTTGACGAACATACTCAAAGACGTATAATGCAAACCTGTTTTGGCATTGTCCATTGTAAAGTTTTATCGAGAATACAGAACAAGGGTGCAAGACGATGACCGCTTGAGAAAAGCAACAAAACCAAGGGTAAGAAAGGAACCTGCCTGGAGAGAATGAACACTTGAAATGGAAGGGAGATGACCGAACAAGACAAGAAAATCAAATCAAAGCGCTCAACGGCCGTATGAAACGATAGAAACAATGTCGTCTCGAAGATCAGGAGCGACTCCGATATCAAGATGCCACAGACTCCTTTGTGATGGGAAACCGAACAATATGAGGAACACAGCAAGGGAAAAAAAAGGAAAAAAGAAAAAGAAAAAAGATCAAGATTGGTCGATATGTTAATGAAAGACATATACGCAGTTAAAAAGGGAAATGGTCTCTATGAACCTCCTATTCTTTCTTACTCGCACCGGGTATTCTCGATCTAACCTGGCAAGAGGTGAGAGACCTTACTCCGGAATGCTACCGAAGGACGGGTCTTTAACACTGCCGCCTGCATCGCCGAGGCCAGCCACGGGTCGGTTGTACGACCATCCCTCGAACTGTTGCTGCATGGTTTGCGACAGGACGGGACCATCGACATATGAGTCTTGGGGTGCTTCTCTGGTGAATTCAACATCAAAGTTTTCAGTATCACGGGCATCCACCTGCATCAAGTTAGCCACATGTTGATTCAATGCATGATTGGAGGTAAAGAATACATACCACGTTTGGTCGGAAGCTAGGTTCGTACTTCCTCTGGAGAAGCTTGCGCCAGTCAATGTTGGCAAAGAAGTGGTGAGACTTGATCTCCGCAGCGCCGTTGGCACCCAGGCGGCGCACGGGGTCACGGTCCAACAGCCGACTGAGAAGATCTCGCGCAGCAGGCGGGACGATATCGCTGCTGGGGAAGGTCAGAGGTTCTTGTAAGATCTTGCGATACATTTCATTGGTATTTTCGTCGTAGAATGGAGGCAGGCCTGTCAACATCTCGTAGAGCAAGACACCGAGAGTCCACCAATCCACGGTCTTGGTGTAGCCGTTGCCGAGGAGAAGTTCTGGAGCGAGATATTCGGGAGTTCCACAGAACGCTTGGGTTAGGTTAGCTATGTAGGGTTTATCGTGAGTGATGAGATCTTACTATTGGTTCGGTCCTCGTCTTTCATATCCAGCTTGCAGAGACCGAAATCACAGAGAGCTATATGCCCGGTGTAATCGAGAAGAATGTTCTCAGGCTTAAGATCTCGGTAAATAACCTTGAAGCCGTGCAGACATTCGAGAGCGCACAGCAACTCTGCGGTGTAGAAACGGGCTCTGTTGATATCAAATCGTTGCTCCCTTTGCAAATGGTGGAACAACTCTCCACCGTTCACAAACGCCAGTACGAAGTACAACTTCTCGGGCGACTGGAACGAGAATTTCAGCGGAACGATAAACGGATTGTTGATCTGCGCAAGAACCGACCGCTCGGCAAGCGTGTGTGTGACTTCAGATCGCGAGATAATGTGAGCCTTGCGAATTGTCTTGAGGGCGTAGATCCGACCAGTATCCTTCTTCCTGTGTTTTTCCGAGTATTAGCATTTTGAAAGAATAAGTAGATCTTGAGTCCACTTACATGACCTGCATGACCTTGCCGAAACTGCCTTTGCCAACAACCTTGAGCAGATCAAAGTCTTCTAACTTAAGACTCCGTTGCTTGTTCTCCACAAAGGAAATACCAATCTTGACCGAACCAACACCAAATTGGAGATCCAACCACTCAGCACCCTGCTGACCCAATTGACGCCCTTGCTCATGATGAGCTGCGGCAGCCTTCTGGTTGTCTTTCTTGCTGAGTTTCGGATCCTCCACATATGGCTGGCTCTCTTCGAAGCGAGGGTTGACCTTGCATGCGCCCAAGAAAATGTCCTCACTCCGTCCGGCACCAGGCCGGGCTGCAGGGTTGCGCAGATACAGCTGTACATTCAATTCTGTCTTCCGGGACACATCGAACTTGAATGCTGTGTTGTCGCCAGCCCACAATGGGCTCTCTGGAGTTCCCGACACGGCATCCACAAAGACCTGGTTCTTTTCGAAATCAAGGAGGGCATACGGGAGGTATTTGGTGGAATAGCGACCGTGGATAGTGGGGGCGGCATTGATTCCCCCGCTTGTAGACTGCGGTCGGCCAGATGGCACAAAGGAGCCCCCTTGGTTTTGAGTTGAATGTGACGAAGAAGAAGTGCTTGGGCGTAGAGATGAGGGCGCATAGGAGTTATTTTGGAAGTGCGAATTGAAGATCTGTTGGAAATGAGGGGACAGCGAAAAATTGCGCCCTTCGTGGAGAGTCACAATAAGGATTCCTGGATTCACAGGCGCCACAGGAGGGGAGACAAGAGACTCTGAGGCGGCTATAAAAAAGAAGAAAAAAGAGAGAATGAAATGATTAGTTACCGAGGAGGATTCCAGTAATATTAATGTAAGAATAACCACATACCGATCCCGTTCGTAGATGGGGTGGCGGAGGGCGGGTTAGAAGCCACAGGTGTCAGGGCCTCGTCGCCATTTGAGTCACCCTTGATCGTCGAAGTAGACGACGACCGGCCAAATGATGAGGTCAAGGGTGCCAGATGCGTCTCCTTTAACTCTTAAGTCGAGTTGTATAATTAGCGAATTCCTATGGCGTTTCACTGCGAATGCAGAGAGGGGTATTGAGGGGAGGAGGGGAAGAGGGAGACCAACTGCCAGTAAACATACTTTTAGTGAGCTTCCAGGACATAGTGGCGGTTGTTGTTGTTGTAAAAAAAAAAAAAAAAAGATCGAGAAGAAGAGATCAAAGTCCAAGATACCGCAATGCGTGTGTGCAGGGTGCTAAAGAATCACCCAATAATCAACATGTGACCCCCAAAATAAAACCTGGAGAAGCCACAGAAGGGACACAGATATTACACACGCAAAAGGAAAGAAGTTGAGACAGAGACAACCACCACTATAGCTTTCGAAATCCGTATGGAAGCACAACTAAGGATAAGAAAGAAGTCGGGGAGATCGAAGATCTAATGAGAATGAGAGAGGGGAAGTTCCCCCTGTAATTATAATACAAAGTTTACTATAAATTACCTATTCTTGTTTGTTTGATAGGTCAACCTAGTCATTGATGGGTCCACATCCGAGTATTGTAATTAATCAGCCTCAGCCACTACTCCGCCACAAGGGTTAACGACGCATCAACTTCCCCCACGGCATTAACAATCAAAGCAGTGGACTCCACAGAACGAGAGAGTTTGAAATTCGGCTTGGATTGTAGCCGTGTCAATTTACATTTCCTTTTCAAGTTTCGGAATATTCCCCGCTCCGAAGTGCGGGAGACGCCTACCCCGGAAGATCACACCTCAACTTGTCATCTTTAAGTCTAGTATTTTCAGACTTCTGAGTCTGTTGCTCTCGATACAGCACCCGACAAATCGGACGATGAAAGGGGTGGAGGGCTAATGGGTGTGATACGCAAGAAGACCGCATCACGCGGCACCGAGGCCGGCACCAAGTTCCACTGTGATGTGTGCTCTATTGATGTTACGTCAACAGTAAGTCTCAATCTGATTGTGTTATGACCACTTGGAGGTCTGTTATCTTCTTCAGAGACTAAGGCGACTCCATCTCATAGGTTCGCATCTCGTGTTCGCATCCCTCCTGCCCCGAATATGACCTCTGTGTCCCCTGCTTCTCAGCCGGAAAGAACTCCAAGAACCATGACCCTGCCACACATCCATTCCAAGTAATCGAACAAAACTCAGTCCCCATATTCCAGGGCGATTGGGGCGCGGACGAAGAATTGTTATTACTGGAAGGCGCCGAAATTTATGGGTTGGGTTCCTGGGCAGACATCGCAGACCACATTGGCGGCTACCGAAGCAAGGATGAAGTGCGAGACCACTACTACGACACATATGTGAAAAGCGTAAACTTCCCTCTCGCCAACCGCGCCAATCCGGGCGATAGGAACTTGCAGGATTCGATCTCCAAAGAGGACTTCCAAACACGCAAGAAGCGTCGCATTGAAGAGCGCAAAGATGCAGCCAAGGCAGCGCCTCCAACCACACCAAAGCAGAAACCGACTGCCAGTGTACCGGCATGTCACGAAGTGCAAGGCTACATGCCGGGACGATTGGAGTTTGAGACCGAGTTCCTTAACGATGCCGAAGAAGCGGTGCAACACATGACTTTCGAGCCCGGGGCTGGACTCAATGAAAACGGCGAGCCAGATGCAGAGACAGAACTCAAGATGACCGTGGTTGATATCTACAACTCCCGCCTGACAGCGCGTACAGAGCGCAAGAAGATCCTCTTCGAGCACAACCTCCTCGAATACCGAAAGAACACCGCCTTGGATAAGAAACGGTCGAAGGAAGAGCGAGATTTGTTGAACAAAGCAAAGCCGCTAGCACGGATGATGAATTGCAAGGACTTTGAAGACGTCAACAAGGGTCTGGAATACGAGCACAACCTCCGCCTAGCCATCTCCCAACTCCAAGAGTGGCGACAGATGGGCGTCGGTGACCTGAAAGCAGGCGAGAAGTTCGAGCAAGATAAACAACAGCGCGTGCAACGAATGATTCCTCAAGGGTCATTTGACCGTTTTGCCAGCAACCGCCCCAAGCAGGCACAGCTGACAGAGACACCAGCGGCAGCAATCCAGCTCACAACGCCTGAACTGCCGCTACGACTGCAAAAGGCCGCCAATCCGCACGCACCGACAGATCCTGCCGACGAACCATTGAACGATTTCGATCGCGCCTTCGCTGTCGATGGGGATGCGCCTCCCCCACAGCCGACAAAGACGAAATACATGGTGCCGCCGCTAAGCGGGATGCCGTCGTGGAAGCTGGACAATGAGACTGCTGCCGACCTGCACCTTTTGACCAAGGAAGAGGCAGAGGTATGCAATGTTCTACGTCTAATGCCGAAGCCATATCTGGTCGTCAAGGAGACACTGTTGAAGGAAGCAATGAAGCAGGGCGGCAACCTGAAGAAGAAAGATGCACGGATGATTTGCAAGGTATGTTGGCTACTCGATTCTTGAAACGCGAATTCTTTATTGACTCTGTTAGATCGAGGGCACCAAAACCAGCCGCATTTATGATTTCATGGTACACAGTGGTTGGATCAATAAATCGTAGGTGCGCCGGGCCCATTACATGCTGTAATCACTTCTTACCTTATTGATATCCAAATCTACTTGTGATTTTGTTCGGGGGCGTTTCTTTTTTTTTGGGCGTTCATAGGGAACTTGGGAGATGGGCGGATGTGTTGATAAGTGACAGGTAGAATATCACCTGTAATTCGCATTGTACAATGAACAGTAACCTACATAGCTATCTTCTATGTAGTCTATAAAGAAAAAGAGTCGATAAATATCAACTTCCAGAGTCATTCTCCAAAATCATCCCCACACTCCTCGGTCCTCGGCATAGCTTCTCCGCATCTACAAATAACCCCCAACTACCGTCAATCAGCTCTATTTTTCTATATCATTTCGCTTCATCCCTTTTTCTGTCTCCTCTCTCCCCAACAAAAACCAATCTCCCAGCCTTTGAAACCCCAAGAAACCAAAAATGCCACCTTTCACAATCCAACCCCCAACCCCAGCCCACGCAACCCTCACCTACCCTGCACCCCACATCCTCCTCGTGACGCTAAACCGACCCCGCGATCTAAACTGCATAAACGGCCAAGGCCACGCAGACCTGCACGCCATCTGGGAATGGCTCGATGAAGAGCCCACCATGCGCGTGGGCATCCTAACGGGAAAGGGACGTGCGTTTTGCGCCGGCGCTG
This sequence comes from Penicillium thymicola, assembly GCA_030142185.1. Classification (NCBI taxonomy): domain Eukaryota; kingdom Fungi; phylum Ascomycota; class Eurotiomycetes; order Eurotiales; family Aspergillaceae; genus Penicillium; species Penicillium thymicola. The sequence continues at coordinate 22,782 of LACB01000405.1, forward strand.
ATCTAAAAGGTGAGCTAGCACAGCATACACCCCATAAACATAGCTAGTATACAAAAGCAAAAGCAAAAACACCAATCCCCAATCCCCAAAACCCAAAACCCAAAACCCAAAAACCCAAAACCCGACACAAGACTTTTCAATCCATCCATTAAACACCACTAACTCCGTCCCTAGAATGGAACAACCGCACCTCCGCAGCAACGAGCTCAAGCTCGCAAACCACAATGCCAAATAGCGGGTTCGGCGGACTCGCGCGACGAAAGGGCAAGAAACCTGTGATTTGCGCGGTGAATGGTATCTGTCTCGGCGGCGGGGCGGAGATGATCATCAACAGCGATATCGTGATTGCGTCATCGCGAGCGGTATTTGGGTTGCCGGAGGTGAAGCGCGGAGTTGTTGCTCTTGCTGGTGCGTTGCCGCGACTTGTGCGGACTGTTGGGAAACAGCGGGCGATGGAGATGGTTCTTACAGGGCGGATGGTTGGGGCTGGCGAGGCGGAGAGATGGGGACTTGTTAATTCGGTTGTTGGGGTTGGGGAAGGGGATGGGGATGAGGAGGTTGGTCGGGCGGTTTTGGAGAAGGCTTTGGGGGTTGCTGGGGAGATTGCGGGGAATAGCCCTGATTCGGTGCTTGTTAGTCGGGAAGGGGTTAAGTTGGGGTGGGAGGGGATTGGGGCGGATGAGGCTACGGCGATGTTGAATGAGACTTGGGTTAAGAGGTTGTATGAGGGGGAGAATATCAAGGAGGGGCTTAGGGCATTTGTGGAGAAGAGGAAGCCTGTTTGGGTTGATAGTAAGTTGTGAGGACATTTTTGTATTTATTTTAGAGTAAAGATAGTAGAAAGAACTGAAAAAAAAAGATATGGTTGTTCATTCGCTATTCATACTACACTTCGTAAAATTCATACAAACACTGACTCATTACTCCCGTCGCGCCGTGTACCTGGTATTCGCGATATTCCATGCAACTTGAATTTCAGACAAAGCGAAATCAAATGTGCGGTTGCCCGGCCTCTCTGAAAAAGTGATGTTAGGATGTTGTGAGGCTGGCGTCAGGAAGAGGTGCCTACTTTGCGTCGGATTGTACGCCGTCCACGACCTTGACCACATGGGGGAAGAGGGGGTGGTCTCGGTCCAAGCCGGTCAATCGGATAGCAGCATCAGCAGGCGCGTTCTCCTTGAGGATATTGGCCAGCTCCACACTCTCCTCGTCACCTTCCACATTCTGGAACCGCAAAGCCATTTCAAGGGAGCCCATCAATGACTCGAACTTTCCACCACGCTCAGCCAGCTGCGCAGCTGGGCCGATGAATCGCTCCTTGCGGGACACTTTGCGCATAGGGGCACGACCCACACGCTCCACGGTATCCTCGAGGTAGGGGTTAGAGATTCGGGTGATGATGGTCTCGACGTACTCTTGCTGCTCAGCGGCGCTGATTTCATGTTTGTCAACGATGAGGGAGGCAGTCTCTTGAAGCACATTACGGACAATGTTGCGGATAAGAGAGTCCTGGAGAGCTTCGGCAATGGTCTTCTTGCCGGCATTGTAGCCATGGTAGGCTACAGTGGCGTGACCGGTGTTGACGGTGAACAACTTGCGCTCAATGTAGGGCTCCAGGTTGGTAACCCAGTGGATAGCCGGGATTTCGGGGGGACCAAATTCGCCGAAAGGTGTGGACTCCACGGCCCATTCGTAGAACTTCTCGATGCGCACGTTTAGACCACTGTCAGGGGCCTGACCAGGTACAATACGGTCGATGGCCGAGTTGGCAAACCGGGCTCGGTCTGGCATAGAGCCAAGACGGCCTGGGGCGGTGTTGTCCTTGATGAACTGGTGTAGAGTGTCAGTGGCGCCGATGGCATTCTCACAGGCGATGATGGCCAGCGGTGTGGCGTCAGTACGGGCGTCGATTCCCTTGGCAATCACGGGAGCGATGAACTTGAGGATGTTCGGACCCACGGCGCAGGTTACAACGCTGGCGGTTGAAATCTCCCGGATGACATCGCTCTCATGGGTCTTGGAGTTGATGGCACGGTAGTTGGTGATAGTCTTTGTAGACTCGCCCTCATCACTGACTTCAGTGACCTGATAAGATTTGGTGTTCTGTAGGGCAGTGATGATACTGTCCATGACATCAACGAAGACGACCTCAAAGCCAGCAGTGTGGAGGAACTCGGCGACGAAGCCACGGCCGATGTTTCCACCACCGAAATGAATAGCTTTCTTCTCCATGATGTTTGATATGAGGAAGTGGAAGTGGAGGGGGGGGGAGTAGAGTAGAGGTAGAATAGAGTAGGGGTAGAA
>LACB01000406.1:0-25063 GCA_030142185.1 Penicillium thymicola
TTCCAAAAGGCTGGGACAGACTATGAATCAATTGATCGATCGATTGGCATGTGGTTTTCATATGAGCTTTGCGGGTAGCTCGGATGGGCTGTGTCCACGTCTCCCTTCGGAAGATGAGGTGACAAACTGCTTTATAATCGATGATCTGCTTGCTAATCGGGCCCACCATCCACAGCTCAACAGCGCATATAAAGTTTGAACAAGCATCATCACTTCCACCACCTACATCCTTAGGTATCAACCAACACAACATATACAACCCCCAGGTACGCCTACCGAATCAAACAAGCGTGCAAACCAGTTTAGCATACTACAGTCATCGGCTCACCACAGCCCACAAACCACAAACCAACAAAGATCTGCACCTATATCATGGCAATCCCACCCACATTCCCCGCCGCCACTCTAACCGACAAAACCTCCAGAGAACATGACATCACCATCCGCAGCCTGCCGCCCCTAGGCGCAGACGAAGTCGGCATCCGCATCACCGCAACAGCCATCAACCCCGTCGACTGGAAGATCCGCGACTACGGCGTCTACCTGGATTCCTACCCGGCGGTGCTGGGCTCCGACGCAGCCGGCACGATCGCCGCCGTCGGCAGCAACGTGGGCAACTTCGCTGTCGGAGACCGGGTATTCTTCCAGGGGATTATCAGGAACTACGATTCCAGCACGTTCCAGACCTACTGCAAGATGCCGGCGGCGTTGGTTACCAAGACGCCGTCGTCGGTGAGTGATGAGCAGGCTGCCGGGATTAGTCTTGCGACTGTGGCTGCGCTGACGGGGATCTATGACCGGAGTGGACGGGGAGTTGCACCGCCGCCGTGGGAGACTGGGGGAGCGCAAGCGGGTAAGGGGAAGGCGATGGTTGTGCTTGGGGGGAGCTCGTCGGTGGGACAGTATGCGATTCAGCTGGCGCGGTTGTCCGGATATGACCGGATCGTGACGAGCGCGAGTCAGTCGCATCATGAGTATTTGAAGGGGCTGGGCGCGACGGTGGTGTTGGATCGGATGCAGGCGACGGTGTCGCAGTATGTGGCTGGACTGGGGAATCTGCCGATTGACTTCGTGTTTGATAGTATCTCGTTGAAGGATACGCAGGTGTTGGGGATTGAGATTCTGCAGGCTGCGAAGGCGCAGGTCGGCAGTCCGGTTGTCACGGTGTTGCAGCCCGAAGCGGATGCACAGGCGCTGGGGGCGTCGAAGGAGCCCAAGGTGGAGGTTCACGCGGTGATGGGATTGGGAAGTGCGCCGAATCTGCGGTATCTGAGTGAGCCGCTGTTTGCGCATCTCGGAGGGGAGGATGGCTGGGTGGCGACGGGGGAGTATGTTCCTAATCGTGTGGTGGTGGTGGAGGGTGGTCTGGAGAAGATCGACGAGGCGTTGAACAAGAACCGGGCTGGGGCTTCGGGGGAGAAGGTTGTTCTGCGTCTTTGAATATGATAATGTCGCATTAAGGTGAAGGTGGTTGGTTATGTGGACGATATACGATGACTACATGCGTCTATAGTATTCTACTGATATGTGTCGTGGAAAAGCATCGTTGATATTGTACTTTCGGTCAACCCCCAAATAACCGCATACTAATTGTTCATCAACATCATGCCTCTCTCCACACAGTGTCTTTGTATAGTGATTCTCGAAAACAGTTTACCCCTTAAGAGACTCACACTTTTGTTTGTCGGCCCGTATCCGAAACACGCTGAACCTTTATTGGGACAAGTGGTAAGATATTGTCCACTTATAGATTTACGAGCTAGCTGGGTCTTGCCTAGCGTTGTCCCTGGTACGGGCTGAGAAACGAAATGTAGGTGTCCGAGGGGTAAACTGTTTTCGAAAATCGCTGTCCTTTGCCCGCGTTTCAATTTGTATTTCAAATATTGATTACCTATGCCAGGTTCCGCTTTTATCCCGCGCGTGAGACCCTCACGTTCCTAGGATCATATTCGATCCCGTAATTCATAGCATAGTTCCTAGACACGCTCATTGTCGCTCCTAGAGGTCAGAGTCATAGTTCCCGGAGGGCCTACAGCTTCCAGGAGTGGACTGTATAGCTCCGGGGAACGAGAGGTAGTACCCTGGGAGCGTTGATTTAGGGCAATCGATAGGGTGCCCAGGAGTATGGAACCCTAGAATCCAGAAGATTTGCGCCTTTGAGCATTACTTCTAGCCTTATAGATCCTCAAGGATTGTTGGAGATCACATGATTGGCATGTGAAGGTGCATGTGATCGTACTTTCCAGGACTTGTTTGTTGGACCGTAGCTAGCATTCTCTCTCTTCCTTTTTCTCTCCAGAGTCAATATTATTCCCTACGGGTTAACATCTTTCCTATGTAGCCTTTAGTTCATCTGATAGGTTATAAGCCCTTACTCGTTCGACTCCGAGTATCATTTTTATCGTTTTAAAGATTTTGACTAAGTGGTCGTATTATGTAATCCCGAAGAGAAGGACCTCGGGAGGATACAAGTAGTAGGTAGATACAGATTGAATAAAGAGACCTCTACAACTCTCTGAATTGACTTTTTGGGGGCAGCGTGTCTAGGTTCCTTTGTATGCACAGTTGGGTATGAGTCTGAGCTGCGAGTGTTGAATCGACCCGTATGCCTTAGAGCATACTGCCTTAAGAGCTCCCCTCTTCAATATGTATGTGTATAGGTCTACGTATCCGGGTAACTGGATAGATGATATTTCAGATCGTACGCCTACAGGTCAACATAGAGATATTGAAAGTGAGACATCAAGAGCTATGGTTCAACTGTTAAGGGTAATGGTTTAATTACTACAAGATGGATTGCAGCGACGGAGCATGTCGCCAAAGAAAAGGCGTATCAACAATAGACTTGAATTGGCTCATACAAAAAAAGAAATTCGAAGCTCTAACCCTGCACTCGGAATGTGCGACCACTAGCAGTCTTGCGCTCTCGTTCTTCATTCTCCGGTCGAGCTCGGTTGAGCACTGTCGTGAGTTAGCGATAAGTATATTTTGTTGAACTGGATTATTCATACCCTGGAGGAAGTCCGCTGTCCTCTTCCTCATTCGAGTGTGGATATAGGCCTGCGATGTACGGTTAGTCATAACCATCCATGGATGTAAAAACAAGACTAAGAGGAACCACATACCTTTGAAGCTTTGATGTGGTAGTGGAAATAATCGCGGAAGGTTTGGATATGAGAAATATTTTCATAACGACGCTGCGGGGTCAAGTGTCGAGGGAACAAAACTGCAAGCCGAGTCGAGTCAGTACTTATGCAAAATGGAGGTTGGTAGCAAATTGTGCATTCGTACCAAAGGTGACATAGCTAACTTCGCCCCCAGAAGCGTTCAGGCCAGGAACATTTGCAAGCTCAAGGGGAGGGTCGTTACGGAACAGAACTTGAGGGGCATTCTGGAGCGTCAAAACACGTCGCCGGGCGTCCACGAATTCCTATAGGTCTGTTAGTGAGAGCTCCTCATAAATGTGCAGATCAATTAAGGCAAAGTACGAACCTGCAGGAAGACCTTGCCAAAGATCCGGTCTGTCTCTTCACGGAACACGGTGCTGAAGATCACTGTGACTCGGTCCCAGTTGGCTTTGATATAGATGGCCTCTTCTTCACGGTAGTGAATTGCCATAACTTCACCGCCTTCTTGGATACCCTGTGGTGCTGATTCTGAGGTGTATCTGGAAGCCTCCTCGGCGAGCTTGTAGAATTCATCGAATGCCTTCTCGAAAGGAGCAGCCATTGCGTTCCGTTTCATGAGGGCAAGCTTCATAATCAGGTCATTCCGGGATTCCTCCTCTGCGGGCAGGTTTTCGAGATCGATTTGTACCGAGAAATCATATCCCGGCTCCGGAGATACAATGTAGGGACCGTATTCTCTCTCCAACACATCCTGGGCTCCGTACTGCACCAGTTCCTTGTAGCATTTCACATTGATCGAGATGAGGATCTTCGTCTTAGACTCAGGAGTGGAGAGGTGAAATGTTACACCGTCGAAGTCGGAAACCACTTGGTCAATGGAGGCGGGGGGTGCTCTGAGTTCAGCTTGTTAGCCGGGTGCCTGCTTCGGGGTATGTGTATAGAATGCGCGGGATGGCAGTGCGGGAGAGAGGAACGAATCATACCCAGAAAAACGCTCCGTAAGGAGTGACTGGATCAAAGCATTCTGGTAATCTAAGAGAAGCATGACGGGCAGGGCAATGGATGGTATACAGTGCAGGTGGGTGGCTGTTGTGAGGTTGCCCGTGATCGTCATGGGCGGTGGGGGGGGGGAGCCGTAGAGGTCGCTGTCACCGCCCGTATTAATTTTGTCCTATCGATAGCAATCGGAGATTCCAAAAATTTTCCCATCCACCCTCAACGATGGTGAAATCATACTTGTACGTGCAACTTTTTGTGATTTGGAATCATCTGATTCAGGCGCTAACCTTTACACAGTAAATTCGAGCATTCGAATACATTCGGGCTCGTCGCCTCGGCGTCTTCGAATGCGGTTTGGGCCAAAGATGACCAGACCGGCATTGCGCGCCAGACGGGCGCCGGACGAGCCATTGTCGGCGCAAGTGAGGAAGTTCTGTGCTGGGATGTGAAAAAGGGAGAACTACTTGGAAGATGGCGCGATTCTGCTTGCAGAGCGCAGGTTAGTGTGGTCACTCAGAGCATGACAGATGAAGATATCTTCGCAGTTGGGTGAGTGTCCTACGGTGTGACCCAGTGGGATGATTTTCCTCTAACTATTATGTGCCTTCTTAGCTACGAGGATGGAAGTATTCGTCTTTGGGATTCGCGCACCGCCACGGTCATTATTTCTTTCAACGGTCACAAATCCGCCGTCACCAAGTTGGCCTTCGACAATGCAGGCGTGCGCCTCGCCAGTGGCTCAAAAGATACCGATATCATCCTCTGGGATTTGATCACTGAGACCGGTCTTTTCAGACTTCGCGGACACACCGATCAGATCACATCGCTACATTTCCTATTCCCTTCCGCAGAATTGCTTACTGCTTCCGGATTGAATGAACACTCAGGATTCCTATTGACCACCGGAAAGGACGCATTGATCAAAGTCTGGGATCTTGCCTCTCAGCACTGCATTGAAACACATGTGGCACAGTCAAATGGCGAGTGCTGGAGCTTGGGTCTTTCACCTGACCAGGGCGGATGTATCACAGCCGGCAACGATGGTGAACTCAGGGTTTGGTCGATTGACGAGGCGGCTATGATGGAGATTTCAAAGGAGAAAGTGGGCGCCGATGGTCGCCGAATCCTCACAGAACGAGGGACTTTCTACCGACATGGCAAGGACCGCACACTTGGCATCCGATTCCACCCCCGTTCGGACTACGTTGGATTCCACGGTTCCGATAAGTCGGTCGAAGTCTGGCGCATTCGCTCTCAGTCGGAGGTACAAAAGAGTATGGCCCGGAAGAAGAAGAGAAGAAAGGAGAAGGAGGCTCGCACCGAGGAAAACGGACCGGAAGAGGATAACAACAAGCCTGAGGATGTTTCCGCCGCTCCTGTATCTGAAGTCTTTGTCCAGCATGTTATCGTGCGCACTGGTGGAAAGGTTCGTTCCTTCGACTGGATGACCAATAAGTCAAGTGGTCTGAACCTGCTTGCCGCCACAACAAACAACCAGCTTGAGGCCTACAACATTGTGCCTGCGAACAAGAAGAACACCGACAGCGAGGATCTGGACTACACTCGGAGCTTAGCGGTGGATATTCCTGGTCACCGAACAGATATCCGGTCGATTGCATTGAGCTCCGACGACCGAATGCTTGCCTCTGCTTCGAATGGCACTCTCAAGATCTGGAACGTTCGCACCGAAAGTTGTCTCCGAACTCTCGAGTGTGGATACTCCCTGTGTTCCGCATTCCTTCCTGGTGATAAGATTGTCGTTGTTGGTAACAAAAACGGAGAAATCGAGGTGTTTGATATCGCATCCTCAACGTTGCTCGACACTATCAAAGCCCATGACGGACCCGTGTGGTCACTTCACGTGCACCCAGATGGCAAGTCTATGGTCAGTGGAAGTGCAGACAAGACTGCCAAGTTTTGGAATTTCCAGGTTGTTCAGGAGGAGATCCCGGGAACTAAACGTACCACTCCCCGCCTCAAGCTGGCACACACAAGAACGCTGAAGGTTAACGACGATATCCTCAACCTTCGTTTCTCTCCGGATGCACGACTTCTGGCAGTTTCCCTCTTGGACAACACAGTGAAGGTCTTCTTCGTCGACTCGCTGAAGCTATTCCTCAACCTTTACGGACACAAGCTTCCTGTCTTGAGCATGGATATTTCCTACGACAGCAAACTCATTGTCACTTGCTCAGCTGATAAGACCGTTCGACTCTGGGGTTTGGACTTTGGTGACTGCCACAAGGCTTTCTTGGCTCACGAGGACAGTATCATGGCAGTGGCATTCGTTCCTCACAACAAGGATGGAAACGGTCACAACTTCTTCAGTGCAAGCAAGGACCGTAACATCAAATATTGGGACGGTGACAAGTTTGAGCAAATCCAGCGCCTCGTTGGTCACCACGGTGAAATCTGGGCACTTGTCATGAGTCGCACTGGTGATTTCATTGTCAGTGCCAGTCATGACAAGAGCATCCGCATCTGGCAACAAACAGACGAGCCGTTGTTCCTGGAGGAAGAACGTGAGAAGGAGATGGAAGAGGCCTACGACAACACACTCACAGCGTCTCTCGAGCGGGAGGAGGACGGTGAAGACGGCGAGAAGGCCGAGGCTGTCGATGCTGGCAAGCAGACGACCGGCACTCTCATGGCCGGAGAGAAGATCATGGAAGCTCTGGAACTAGGCCTCGAGGATCTCGAAGTCGTACGCGACTGGCGCAGGGTCAAGGCCGCCAACCCCAACGCCGCCGCGCCCGATCGTAACCCAGTCTACCTGGCTCTCAACAACGTTTCCGCCGAGCAGCACGTTCTGAACACTGTCCAGAAGATCCCCGCAGCTGCCCTCCAGGACGCTCTCTTAGTTCTGCCATTCTCCAAACTCTCCGCTCTCTTCACCTTCCTCAACATCTGGGCCGATCGCGAATGGAACGTGCCCCTCACCTGCCGCGTGTTGTTCTTCATCCTGAAGACCCACCACCGCCAGATTGTTGCCAGCAAGATGATGCGTCCTATGCTTGACAGCATTCGGGCATCTCTGCGTCGGGTTCTTGCCCGTCAGAAAGACGAGATGGGCTTCAACCTTTCCGCGCTGCAGTTCATCGGCAACCAGATCCGTGAGCAGAGTACCACGGACTACGTTGATGAGGATACCTGGGAGGAGCAGCAGACCTCCAAGGGCACAGGCAAGAAACGCCAGTTTGTTAGCGTTGCCTGAGTTTAGGATTAGGTTTGTGTACAAGCATGTCTATTGGCGTTATGATCATTTTCGACCTTATTACTTTTGGATGTCTTCTCTATCTTGTTTTCCATATAAAAGTTTTATATCCTTGGGAGTTGAAGAGAATATAAGGGATGTATGATAGTTCAATTTCGAAGTAAAATATAATCTTTTCTCTGGGATAATTATTGTTTACTGGACTTTCATACAGCCAAGTGTATCAAAGTAATAGAATAGAATAGAATAATTCATTCAATTAATTTAGCTATTATACCCATCCTCCCACATGCAACAATCCAAGCACAGTCGACGATATCCAAAAGAGTATAGAATCTGTATTGCAAAGAGACATCATTAGCGATTTACTCCAAGCAACGACTCGTTGATCTTTCCAAGGCCACAATCAAAAGAAACAACAAGCATCCAAAGACTCTACTCAGGAGAACCAATGTAAGCATCGACGACAGGGATTTCAGCCCCTGTCATACCTCTTCCGGCTCTTCCTATTAAAATTCCGGTTCTAATGCGAATCTCATCATGGTAGAGTCTGTTTGGTGGATGTTTGTTGTTTCCTCACTCGTGGTCCTGTCAGGGGAGTTAAGTACCACATACCTGTTAGTGTATTATTCCAGCATGAACCAAATAACAATCTCGGTTATTGGTCTTGGTCCACACTGGACTTTGGTGTTGGTTGAAGCTTGAGAGGAGGAAGGAGTTCAGTTTGGAGTTTTGTGAGAAAATTTGGTCTGGTGGAGCTCTATTAGTCATGTGTGTCACGTGTTGGTTTTGTATGGGGCGAGTCTGCCCCTGGGTAATGGACACGGAATTTGTATAAAAAAATTGTATAATATTTAATATTCAATCAATGATCAATGCCATACTGGTATAGATTTCATAACGGTCATGATTCTCTCGATGCTGGTTGAAGCATGTGGGGTGGAACATCTCCAGATTTGATCAAGAGGACGGCTTCATTGTCCCACAGCAAGAACATGTCCACCACTGGGTTTCCATAAAGCTACTACACGAGGTGCAAACCCATCCGAGGGGCTTCTTATCTGCACCTCGATCCAAGGACTTGAGGGTATCCAGTGGTCGGGTTCGGTTCTTGAAAAGAAATGGGTCACCAGGATTCGCGTCTTTCTCTTCCTTCCGATCAAGAGGTAAAGGCCTTTTCTTCGAGTTTCGCGACGTCGACTGCACTGGTTGGATATTGTTTTGGACAGAGGTAGATGTGGATAGCGTATTAGTCGGAGGCGGTCGTTCTGCTGCACAAACATCACAACATAAGAAGGTAGACGGGTTCTCGAGAGTGCACATTGGGCAGCTCCACGGTGTCTCGTATGTGCTATTATCGGCTGAAAGATCAACAGTTTCATTGCGAGTCGATGAAGGGGTTTCTTTTGGAAGCGCAGATAAAGTTTTAGAGATAGCAGGCGGGATGTCGGAAGCAATAGGTGGCGGTGATGATTTTGTTCGAGGTCCTGCCGGGTTTTCTTGACTTGGCGGAACATATGACGACTCGTATTTCTCCCTTTCTTCCTCTTGTATCAGTTCGATAAATGCCTCCATGATAGCTCTCTCGTTTGCGTCATCCTCCTCGGCTTGGGTTCTGAACCCATGCGAGGCCTCTTCCGCAAGTTCAGTGCCTCGGTCTGTACCAGAAGCACAACCCTGGGTCACCTCAATACGCCGCTGGGCAGCGTCAGCCCGGAGCTTCCGTATATCTGTTCCACGGAGCACGCGGGTGCCGCCAAGCCTTTTGCCAGAATTTTTAGTAAGAACCCTTCGCTGTTCAGCAGCCGCACGAGCTTGACGTCGAGCTTCATCCAGCGGAATTCTTTGACCACCCAGACGCTTTCCTTGGGATAAGAAGCCTTCTCCGGTGTAGCCTTTTCGGGCTAGTTCCTCGTGCTCATCACGAAGTTGATTCCACAGTGCATGAAACTGCTGGTTGTGGGGACCAATCACGTTGTGGGCGAGTCTAAACTTTATTAGGCTTTGTATATTGGGACATTTAGACATCAGATCACTCACTCGTGAAGCATAGTATCCAAAACCTGCTCGATGGGGAGAAATTGCCGTTGATCGGAGGGATACCGTAATCTTAAACAAATCTTCTGGCCCGAGTTGACATTCAACCCCAGCAGGTTTCGCTGCTGCGGATAAAACTCACAGAGCGCGCCCACTCTCCAGGCGCGCTGTCGCATGATCGGTTTGACCAACGATGCAACCTTGCGCAGGATCAACAAGGCCTCTGCTTCTCGGGGGCGTTTCTTTTCATGGCGGTATTCTGAGATCAAAGGATCTAGCTCCCGCATTTTTCGGAATTTTTGATCAAGGATTTGGAAAGTACGGTAAAACAAGATGCCGCGAATAGTGGGATGTTACTGTCTTCGTTTGGATGGCCTCCACCGAGGCCAGGGTCTAAACAAGAAGATTTCACATCAGAGCATGACAAAACGATGGCATTACACAGATGGCCTCGCGGGTAGCCAGGTACAGTCAAAGGAACATAGCCAGTGATGGAAATTCCAGAATCAATCCAAGTTCGGGGTATCCATGGGTGGCCTTTTGGCATTGATAATCAAGCAAGGCACCAATTTGAGGCCTGATATTTTAGGATTCAAACTCGGTCACGTGCCTTGGTTTTACATAGTTGTGTTGTGGAATGACAATGGTAGGAGAGACAATTTTGGATGCAATTAGAATGCTCTATTCTGGATAATACCAATAATTGCCAAAGCGATGATTTTCGTTTATCTCATATTTGTAGGTATCATCTTGGGTTAAGATATATATTCACAGTATCCTATATTAATACGAGATAGCCAAGTTGCTAAAAACAATATTTTGTTAGTTTCTCCCTACTTCCGATCACAGAAATTCATATCAATCTCGGAGGGATAAAAAGAAAGAGCATAAAGAGCATAACTAGTCCTATATACTTCCTGTCCTTAACTGTTGTATACAAAGCGCTGCTCATGTGACCTTTCCGATAACAACTCTCGGTGTTATCAGCATCCATCTTATCGAACTTTCGCTCTTCTTTTTCTTTCCAACTTCTTCCCAAATAAACAAGATGACTAGCGACGACCTATTCTTTTTTGACTACGTGAGTATCATGGAAGGAGACAAAGAATGTGTTTGGCGCTGATACTTCCTCACTAGCTCGCGTCTATACCTCATGACGTAAGACGGTATTCCCTCGAAGTCGCAGACTCGATCGACCGACAAGTCGACTATGCCGCACACGCGATCAAGGATACACTGGCCCAGCAGTCATGGCTACCACCAACTGTTCGCCCGGCTCGTGTTTCCCCGAGAACGCGGTCATCCCAAGGCCTGACAGACCGGATCCAAAGTTGGATGGCTCGGAATCGCGCATGGACGGCGGCCATGCTCGCCTTTCTCGGAACCGGTGTTGTATTATACTATGGAAACAAGAAATTGCACGGAAAACGGAGAAAGGCCAAAAGGGCAAGCAACGGCGCAAGGAAAGAGATTGTTGGTATGTGTCATAATGCCCGCATTTGATCTGCACCGGGGTCTGGGTGCTGATTATCATAGTCGTTGCCGGATCGCCACATGAGCCCATGACAAGGGCTATTGCAATGGATCTGGAACGTCGAGGATATATCGTATATGTGACTGTTTCTTCCGCGGATGAAGAACATATCGTCAAGTCTGAGAACCGTGTTGACATCAAGGCTCTCTGGTTGGACCTAACAACTGTAAGTGTTGTTTGTGTATGTCTTATACAGGACAACACAACTAAAATTTTCACACTAGACATCCTCCTCGCCATCTGAAATCCATCCTTCGTTGCAAGAGCTTCGCTCCTTGATCACTAAACCGCAGTCGCCTATCGCCGGAGTGCCTCCGCACACCTGCCAACTGAGCGGCCTTATCGTGGTTCCATCGCCCAACTATAGCGCAGGCCCTGTCGCAACCATCCCGCCGTCATCGTGGGCAGACACTGTCAACACCCGCCTCCTATCGCCTATCCTCACAGTGCAGGCATTCCTCCCCCTGCTGACTCTCCGCAGCAATAACAGCACTATCGTCTTTGTCAATCCTTCCATATCATCCTCCCTTTCCGCACCATTTGCCGGACCTGAAGTTGCCACAACCCGAGCAATCTCAGGCTTCGCAGCCTCGCTTCGCCAGGAACTTCGTCTCCTCGAACAAGGCAATGTCGACGTCGTCGAGCTGCAGCTGGGCAATATCGACTTAGGGCCCACATACCGAAATGGCCAGAATCAGATCGCAGGCACAGAAGTGCTCGCGTGGAGTACCCAGCAGCGAGCCCTTTATGCCTCACAGTATCTGTCCAGCGTTGAGCAGCGCCCAGTTGCCTCTGCTGGTCCTAGCACAGTACGCGGGTCTCCGGCACGGAACCTCCATTACGCTATTTTGGATGCTTTGGAGCCCACCTCGCGGAATGTATTCGGCCGGAAAGTGTCCAAGAAGTCTGTTATGTATGTGGGTCGGGGAGCTCGGTCGTACAGCCTGATCGGGGCCTGGGTTCCCAGAGGACTAGTGGCGCTGATGATGGGGTACCGCAGTGGGAATGGGATGAACTCGGAGACCCCGAGTGGCAGCGGCAGTGAAACCAGCTGGGAGAGAGTTTAAGCTCGTGTACTATGTTCGACACATCTCCCTTCATGCCATTCTCATCTTTAATATATCAAAAGCACTCGCTTTGAATAATGTTTTTTTTGTACATAATATCATTGGAAAAACTCTTCACTCTTAATAGCACTGTTCTGTGTGATTTTGCTATTCATATTATCACATACGAAGGTATAGTCTCAAAGCGACACAATTATTGGATTAGCAGTTACCTAGTAGGATATCATTGGGCTTACGCCGCACCATCCCATGCCTACGCACCTAGACGATTCCACCAGGAGAAGAAAATCGACCCACCACCTTCCCCCAAACCGACACAACCTTAGTCTCATTCGATTGCCCACCACCACACGGCCGAACAAAATCATCGTGCCCGCAAAGCGGATCCCGTTTCGCCCGCTTAATCTTACCGTGCGTCAGACGGCGACGCAAATGAATCAGCGCCCAGGAAACAAGGAAGCAAACCAGAACCGCAGCCAAGATGCCAAAACAGTATCCCACCACACGCTTGCTTTTCTGTCCGTGTTCGCCGACGTCGAGGAAGGTGTATGGGTACCAGCCCTCGGTTTCGTGGGTGATATATGCGACGCAGAGGTATAACAGGGGCATGAGGATTAGGAATGGGATTGCAATGAATGGGTGCGGCGCTGTGGCTGGGAGGGTGATTTCCAGGAGGGCGTAGACGGAGTTTAGGCAGTGCTGGGAGATCTAGAGATTGGGGGGTTAGCTTTAGCCTTTTCGCTCTATATCTGCGGAATGGAGAAGTGTTGCGGAGATGGGATTGGAGGGTAGAGCTTCTGCTTCTGATATGTCAATGTCGATGCCCAGGTTCTTGTTTTGGACCGATCCCACTGGCTGGATCCTATTTCTTTGATGGGGACATATCGGAAAGAAAGCACAGAGGAAAAAAGCCGAAAGGTGATACGTACATTTTGCCAGCCGGTGAATTTCTTCTTGTACCACGGCGGAGTGAAGAGTACAGCCCAGAAGACAACGGTAACGAGGAACGGGTACGTTGTGATTGTCACATACAACAGGCTGTGTAGCGCTCGAAAGGCCCGCGGCCAGTAATCGAGGAGAACCGAGTGACCCGTTCGTGCGTAGAAGGCTGTATGGACTGCAGCGAATAGCATGTAGAAGCCAATACC
Source organism: Penicillium thymicola (assembly GCA_030142185.1). Taxonomy (NCBI): domain Eukaryota; kingdom Fungi; phylum Ascomycota; class Eurotiomycetes; order Eurotiales; family Aspergillaceae; genus Penicillium; species Penicillium thymicola. The sequence continues at coordinate 13,128 of LACB01000406.1, forward strand.
CCAGTAAGTCAGCCAGGTTAAGTAGCTGAAGGAGTGACCGATCGAAGCGTGATCATTGTGGGTGCCATACCAGCCCCAGAAGACGCAGATGGAGGTGAAAATGTACAGTGAGATCAGACCGCGAAGACTGGCGAGGATGGCGGGGGGTAAGATCCAAGACGTCTCGAAATGGTGCTTGTCATCGGTAGTCGGGTTGACTCCGAAGAGAGTCGTTAGTGAGAGTTGAAGCATGTTGTTGTGTGCCTCGTACGTTCGTTGTATCTCAGGAGAATTGAAGCCAAAGAAGCAAACAAGCAAGAAAAGAAAAAGAAGATTAGCCGTACATGCACTGGCTTAGGCGGGCAGTTAGTCGATGGTTAGATGCTGACATTGGAGCTGGGGTAATCAATGCCTGCTTTCCCCCGTGATATAGAGTGACCTCACAAACTGTTCTGCGCCTTGAGAATTCGATAACGAGGACCAGAGCCAGTCATGCAGGCAGCTTTTCTCTAGTCTCACCATTGATTCATTTTGTTCAGGCAAGCAATGACTCTACACACTGAAAAGAGCTTGAAGACTTGTAACGTTGAATCAGAATCAGGGGCGAGATTTAGGATCGATTCTATGATCATCATGCTCATGTCATGATCATGATATGCTCAAACATGTCATGCCGCTTTGCTCCTCACACTCTTTTTTCTCCTATGCTCTTTCTCTCCCATGCTCTTTCCCCCGCGCTATTCTTTCCTACACTCTTTCTTGCTGTTTACTCGCTCCCACCATGCCAGGAACTTACCCGTCAGGTACCAGCCAGGCCGAAGAGAACTTTGTTCTCGCTCGCTTTCTCGATAGCATTGCAATACCAGACATACCAACCTATCCAGCCATGTCAGAACAATCCTCACCTAGAAGAACATCGGGAAGACCGTCATCGGACCCCAGCATACTAGATCGACCGACAGTCTCTTTCGATCTACCTCACCAACCAAGGTCACCTGGTGGTTCCACCAGGTCCGGATACTCGAACAACATAACAACCATTACATGCAAGTTGCCAAATTATACCACAGAACTACAAGTCAGAAGCGTTATCGAAGCTGAAGATATACCGCCGAACTTTGCCAGCACCACGAAAACCCTAGATATTCTTACACCTGAATACTACATTAATTTTTTAAAAGCAGGCGCTTTCAACTCTCAACTCTCAACTCTCAATTTCTTAATATCTTACTATCTTACTATATTAGTAGTTATAGTAGGTCTCCCATTAGCAGCAATCACTACCTAGCACCTCAAGAGCATACTATCAATCAGATTAGATAGAAATTCCTCCGGTATAGCATCCTAGGCCTTTTAGACCATACCAACCATACCACGAAGCTTCGATAAAGGAAAGTGCTGATCCCTATACTTTCTCTTAATATAATCCTCTATCTAGTTCTATACCTCCTTAAGAGGGTTTAAATCAGGTAAAAACGTAGGCTATTCTATTATAATAACCCTAAGCTCATTAAAGAAATTAAGAGTCTCTTTAGTAGTATGCCTAGTAGTATTATCGTATATAACAATCGGATCTTACTCCCTTTTTGAATAGAAGAAACCTTCTATTATAATACGTATAATATAGGTTTCACTATAGAGGTATAGGGACTTCTAAAGTGAATTGAATCTGAAGTGAATCTGAAGTGAATCTGAAGTGAATTTGAAGAAAATTGGCAGATCTCTTGGCCGCTAGTTTAGGGGTGGGTGAATCTCTATAGGGTAGACTGTTGTACATAGTAGTCCTATATAAGCTAGGGACTATGACATCCCGCATCGGCTGCGCCCCCAACATCATACTCCCTTGTTTTACGATAGAGGTGAAGGGAGACCTAGGAGCCAATGACGCGCATATGCAAAATCAAAAACAATACTGCTCATATGCTACGCAACCCCCGTGGTCTGTCCTCCCTAGCCCAGGGTAAAGAGCACACGCAAAAGACTTTTGACGACGTGGTTCGAGTTCTCACGGCGACAGTCACCGCACATGTCATCACCACCTCTGCACATTGGGCTGCGGAGAAGTCCAATGATGTTTTCTATTACTCGAATTTGATCAAGTCGATTGCCGCTGGGGGCCTGACCCACAAGGAGTGGAACGATGTGTCGCGGTTGTTGCGAAATGCAATCAGTTTTGTGGTCAACAAGACACGGGCTTAAGTGAAGAGCAATCTCAAGAGTATTAAAGATGGTACACCTACTCCATCTACGCCTCGAGGACGAAAGTCCGCGACTAGTCCTAGTGTCACTACCTCGACTAGCCGTAAATGGCGCCGCGATGAAAAGGAAAAATTATTGATCAAGACTCAGTCTGGGAAACATTCCTTGCTTTGTATGTATAACTTAACCAGCTTCTGTATTGTTTCCAGGTATAACAATTATGACAAGCCTCGTTGTATCACCTTTATGATCTCATCTCCATTGTAGATAAGTCTTAACAGGTTATGAGCCCTGGGACTCATAGACTGCGGCATATCTTCTCCATTGGATATCGGGTCATATACCATATCCGCAAATTGAGGATATTCACGGATATCCGCGAGGATATGAGGATAGTTTGCGGATATCCGCAGTAAAATATCTCTTTCATCACTTAGCCACATTGGAGAGGACTGATAGAGAGCAAAGCGGCATGTAAGATTGTCTGGATGATTAAAATTTAGACAAAGCCATTCGGGACATTGTAATGGCACGAGTAGGAATGTCTGAAGTGGGCTAGATGAAGGAGTTATTTCTCCATAGATAGTTATATGCTTTGCCATTGCTTATAGTCTCTCGGTGGATACAGCCCAGAGTATGACACGAGACCAAAATCCCGTGAAATCAGTTCTATAGGCTACACTTACAAATCGATCGGTAATATATTAGTTTATCCTACAGGGTACAGTTATACATAGATTACTACATGTGTCTACATACTATATCTCATTTTTCACCAGCTCAGCGGCCGGCACCATCAGAAAGCTTAAGCATCATCTGACCGCAAAGGGAAGCCGCTGCGAGCCGACTCCCAGTATTTGTCTCCAGGCTCTAACAGCTATATATCAGAAGTTTTTCAAATTGGGAGCCAAAACAAGGCAGCATCTCGTCTAGCTCTATCCAACTGGATATATGACCGAATTTACCGGGAACTGAGACCGTAAATGTATGCAGCGATTGGTGACGTAGAAGGTTGAAGTCGAGAAAGCTGTCTTTCGCGGCTAGCTCGTCTTGCTTGTGACGAGATAATCCCAGCTCGCAGTCTTCCAATTGCCTAACATGGTCCTGTGCTGGATTGCCGGGATGTGGATTGAGATATATGATAGATAATTTCCTAGCGTATTTTACGAACTGACGCCCTAGGCCATTCTCTATCAATTCCAAGACTGTTTCTCGGAGGTTTAAGGGTTCAGTAGATAAGGGAAAGGTCTTAATAAGAAAGAGGGGCCGCTATTCCATAACAAGTGCGATTAAGGCGACTGAAAGCTAAGAGGGCCGTGCGTGAATCCAGACCATCGGCGTAAAGCTAAAGGTTAGTGTCTCATACCTAGGTAAGAAACGAGAGCGCGATATGACATACGGAGTACACTGAGACATATCTGGTACAAGAGCTCTGGTTAAAGATGATTTCATTCTGCTTAGGCCTTGCAGTCCTTATAGTCCAATGGAAGGTACCTGCCAAAGGATACAAGTGTCTATAAAGATCTAAAGAGAAAGAGACCCAAAACAAGTGTTTTTTCGTATTTGCTAAGCGTTGCTAAGTGTTGCCAAGTGTTGCCAAGACGCGGTTTCTAAGTCACATCGAAAACACAATGTCTTACTAGTTACGTATTGATGGGTAGTGGTGTGTGGTATTTTTAGTGTTCTCCTTCTTAACTTATGTAAACGCCCACATAGGGATTTGCGTAATCATTATGGATTTCAATAATAGGTGCGTGCCCTCTTATAGAGCTGATCTTATGTGGTCTAGTCTCTAGCCTTTGAGTAACGAAAAGGATAGTATCTCAAACCGAGGGAAATCTAGGGTAAAGATGTTTTGAAGAAATTGTATTCAAAAGAGAAGCAAAGAGGCACCCTTCCTATGGACTCTTGATATACAACCTTCAACTAGTACTATTCTTTCAAGGTTGAGTTTAATGTTCCCCAGGTGGTCCACGGGTATAGTGCAAGGTTCAGTCTAACCGTGGGCCCGGAAATGTATGCTGAGTAATATATGATACTATTCCCAACTAGGGATAGTGAAAATCACAAACCATGGTTGAGTTGACCCAAAAGGCCGCGTATGTATATTTGTCCTTTCATCTCACAGAGACTTCCAATGTAGTGATTGTGCTACTAAGATGGAAAAGAAATCTCATCATACAACAGTTCCCCGGGAGAGATTCTATAGGGCTATATATCCCATTACGAGCCATTTTCAACCCTTTTCGGACTGTGGTACCCGCTCTCGTGGCTTGCAATATAGGTAGGGGATGGTTTCACTTCTCTCGGCTATTGGTGCGAAGCTGGAAAGCTAGCCCATCCTAGCTTTTATATATAACTAGGCACCAGCTGCTTCCAAGGCTGTCATATTTCTAAACATAAAACGCAATAGCTCATGCATGTGGTCCTTCAGATCAGCGAATGGTGAAACCACCCGTGTGGGGAGAGACGGCAGAGGAACTAGGACTGGAACTAGAATTCTAGAAGATAGCGGGTCAAACTCTCGAGGTCAGTTACAGTGAAATTATTCGTGAAGTCAATAGTACATTCCCAAGGTTATGTATTCAATTAAAGAATAGTTATAGCCAATAACAATGCATAATATGCTTGATGTTATTCCTGTGTTCTTGGCGACCCCCTGAGCAGTTCTCTTCCCCTGAGAAGATCCCTTGTCAAACGTCGAGACTCGGTGGAGTGACTGTTTTATTTTAGTGCACGGGACGCTTCTATTTACTACTTGTCATAGTCTCGTTCCAAGGTTTGCAATTGTGATCGTCAGTGCCCTCCGTTTTTCTCCTTTCTCCTTTCTCATCTCTCTATACTCTCTTCCTCCCTTCCAAATGCCCTGAAACTTCTTATTCCTTGCTTCAATACTCTCGGTAGGGCTGTCATTCCTTTGGCTCTATAATCTCGCCTCCCCGCCCGAACCCTTCCCCTCCCCCCCTTTGTGTATTATCCCGCAACTCCGCTCTCGACTCGGAACTTCAAAGACTACTCCGATGCTTCCTGCGCAAATCTCGAAAGATCCAACCGACTCGGGATAAATGATTCAATATCCGACTATTTCATATTCACCTATCTATCATGGACATGCGAGGGAAACTAAGCGAATGTCGCTCCATATCCCACGACACCCTGCGGAGTGGCTCGCCACGGGTGGCGCATTTTGATGGCGAAGTCCCTCCCGCACTCTCCCCCCTCGACGCATTCGCCGCTCAGAGTCGATTTCTTGCCCGACAACTCGATGAGTCTCGACGAGGAAACCGCCGCATGAGTCGGCTGCCGCCGTCGAGTGTGGCACGATCACTTTCGCAAGGCCGCCCGGGCTTCTACCGTTCCAAATCATCGACTGAATCCCGCACAGAACTGACCCGGAAGCCCACGCAGAAGGGACTGCCGGAGTTCGAAGACCCCAAGTACCGCCCTATCTCCGAACATCCCCGGTTGAGCTCAATTTCCCATGCCAGCACCGAGGCTAGCTATTACGAGGACAATGACAATGCGACACCTCGGACAACGATGTATAACACTGGCTCGGAGGCCTATGGGATGCCGCGCGCCGAGTCACCAGAGGAGGTTGCGTCACACGCAAGTGGAGCGGAGGATGCGCCTGCTGGTGTGGCGGTTACTAAGCCGCAAGGGTCATCGATCAACTCAGCTTCGCGACTGGACGTTCCACGCACCTTGGCACCACCAGTGTCACCGCGGTCGCGCCCATCCAGTAGTGCCAAGGTGACACACCCTGAGAGTTCTGATGATGATTACAGCAGCTCCAATGGTGGGTCGACCTTCTCCCAACCTCGAAAGCTGTCCTCTGGAAGTGCTGTGTCATTGCCATATTCCCCCATGTCGGCATTCCCTGCACGACCACACCCTCGATCACCATCCTTGAGTTCGGAGACATCAGGAACGGGGACTAACCACCTCCCCCGCCCTTCTTTTAATTTCTCTCGACCTCTGAGTCGGTCCAGTACGAGCTTGTCTGCTCCTGGAGCCTCCACGCCTACAGAACCGATCCTTGCTTCTGGATCGAATCATATGCACCGTCGCAGCAGGCCTACTCCGCTACTCTTGCAACTTTCGACCGAAGATGCTGATGCAATGGCGGCCACGGATGGTGATCCGTCGTCCGCCGTCTCGTCTTATGTGTACGCCAAGTATGCGCTTCCGCGCGGACGCTTCATGTCACGGGATTCCGTGGTCTTTGCGGGCTTGCAAACACCTCATTTCGAGTGGGAGGAGCCCCTATTCGAGAAGACCCCTCCCCGGCACCCAGAGGAACCGTCACGGATGACACGAACACCATCCCCTACTCCCCACCGCCAATTTGAGCACTCACCGAAGCCTCACTCGATGTACGAAGTTCCAGCTTGCAAGCCTGAAATCCCGACCCCGATGCCGATGTTCCAACCTCAATCTCCACCTCAATCCCCACCTCAGCCTCAACCTCAACCTCAAACCCCCAAGTCTCGACGAACCCCACAACCACCGCCTGTGTCCGACTCGCCAGTGGAGCCTGCCCCACGGCCCTCTGTTGAGAACACCAGCCAGACGATCAACGACAAGGATGAAACTGCCTCTTCTGCGGATTCGGCCAGCACCATGCGGCCCCAAACCGCTGCCGCTCAGGTGACGGCTTCCGGCCTCACGGCTGACGACCATGTCGCTAAGGGCATCGAATGCCACGAGCGAGGATCCCTGAGCGAATCGACGTATCATCTGCGGGTTGCCGCGAAACAGGACCACCCAACGGGAATGCTGCTTTATGCGCTTGCCTGCCGACACGGCTGGGGCATGCGATCCAATGAGAAGGAAGGCGTGCGATGGTTACGCAAAGCTGTGGATTCCGTCGGATTGGAAATGTTGGCTGATCCGGATGCTCCCGGTGCGTCGAAGGCGAAGGAATTGCAAAAGGCATACCGGGCTCAATTTGCTCTGAGCATTTATGAACTGGGCGTCAGCTACTTGAATGGCTGGGGTATCGAGCAGGACAAGTCTCTTGCGCTGCGCTGCTTCGAGATCGCCGGTCAGTGGGGGGACGTTGACGCCATGGCCGAAGCCGGATTCTGCTACGCGGAGGGTGTTGGCTGTAAAAAGGATATGAAGAAGGCGGCCCGCTTTTATCGCCAGGCTGAGGCCAAGGGTATGAGTATGGTTGGAAACAGCTGGTACGTTTTTTTTTTCTTAGTAGTTGCATTTCCATTGACCTCACTAACGAGTATCTGCAGGATCTACAAGGACAAATACAACGAGGTCGAGTCCACGTCCACGTCCACGTCCACTGGACGCTCCCGTGGCCGAAATGCCAGCGGAGAGAAGGACAAGAAGCCGCGCAGCAAGTCCCGCACTCGCAGTATCTTCCAACGCAAGAAGTCCAATGTGTCGGAGGCATAGACTATCTGTCTGTTTTATTTCTGTCTCAATGCGTTCCCCTTGGAATTGTGGGAGAACCATCCATTTTGCATATTGCATTATGTTTGGAGCGTTCTGAGCCGATCTTTGATTTATTCGCATTTCCTTTTTTTTTTAACTCGATTCTTCGACTTACATTCCTTCACTTTCTCATTTCCGTTCTCATTTTCTCCTTTCCCGAGCCGCCTGGGCAGCTGTTATCGAGCATGGACCGAGTTGGTTTACGTGTCGCTTAATATTTCAATTCTTCGTGTATACCCTTTTCTCATTTCTTCCCATCATTCGCCAATTTTTCAACCTTTTTTTATCTTTCATGGCACCCTCTTTTTCATTTCTTTTTTTTTTTTTCATTTCACTTGGTCGTATTGATTGGGTATGATACCGTGAACAATTTTGTTCATATTTTGACAGATATTTTGCTTGCTGCCTCAGTGTGGCGATTCATGAACTCATGACAGAATCAAGACAGCGTTGATCTGTATTCTTTTGGACTTGTAGGAACATTTCCTTGATAATTTCCTGTTTTCGGTTCCAATATACAACATATAAAGAAAATAATAAGTTCTAGACCCCCGCATTGTTCCCCGGCTTTTGTCTCGGAGCATTGACCCGAATTGGCTTCTTCTCCGGACTTGATCCCCCAAATCCACGTCTTGTGGTTTAGCGGTGGATTAGCGGGGATGGACAGAACCAATTCGGCTTTTCTGGCTTTTCTGGCTTTTGCGTATAGACGTATAGCACTGAATATGGGGGGTGCACACTCCTTGCATCCAGGGTCGCCCCCTCTTGGCAGCACACTATCTTGCTAGTTTCACCGTTCACCAATGAGAACCCTGTTATCCGATATTCCAGTGCAACCGGGCTCCATATGAGTATCTCTTAAAAAAAAGTCCGTCCAAATATCTCATATATCATTTAGGAAAGGTTCTGGTAGGACAAATACACCCGTCCCGACGCATGCCGCTTATTAGAACAGTCATTCTTGGTATTTTGGTCCACCTCGGCTCTTCTCTTTTCATGTGGTGATGATGATTAGACTTGGACTCTCTTAATCTGAAACGTTCTATACACCCCAGACTGATTGATCGTATCTCCCCGGAAATCTGGAGTTCCCCAGACGCTAAAATAAGACCTGGAGTTACTATATCCTCCATATTGAAATTGTCAAATGACAAAAAGACAACTAAAAATAACTAAGAATCAAAAGGAAATGAGATGAGGGACTATATCGTACTTAATTACATTATATTTCCCCTTTCTTTTTTTCGGATTGCATTTTGGTGGCTTTTTACCTGCTGCATAACATGTGACGGTCAGAATATACCTTGCCAGCTCCTTCATTTTCCAAGGTGAATTTATTTTTTATTATAAAGTACCGACTACTACCCACACCACTTCTAGAGCCTGTGCTTGTATCACTTTCATTCATTCCCATTTCCTTTCTGGCTTCGAAGCTCTTCTCTTTTCCGAGGTGTTTGTTCGATTCGGTATGTAAATTTTTGGCCTAGAACCATCTTCCAGTCCCTAATACAACTACAGTAACAAGATGTCAACCGCAAAGCCCGAATTCGTCGAGGAGGAATCCCACATAACCCCAACACCAACCAAGAAGAGCTTCGGCGCACGTCTCGGTGCCCATTTCAAGAAATGGTGGTGGGTGCACTTGATTATATTCATCGCCTGTTTCCTCATTATCCTACTGCCAGTGTAAGTCCACTCCATCCTTGTTTAAAATCCGGCTTGACCACGCGGACGCCACACAGTCCAGACCGCAACATGAACATGAACATGAACATTCCACTCACCCTGCATTGCATCATCTAGTGTTTACGTCGCTTATCCCAAGATCGCACAAGGTGCCGTCAACGACTCAACCCTCAGGATCTCAGAGATGATCCTCAGCGACCCAACGCCCGAATCCTTCCATCTCGAGCAGAGACAGTTCCTCGGCTCGGATAGCTCTTATCATCCCCAGATCTACGCTTTCAATTCCTCGGTCTCGTTGGCCGGAGCGGATCCGTTCGCTTATGTTACTGTCCCGTCCGTGAAGTCGAAGGACGGGGCGGAGATTCACTTCGAGCAGGATGTGCCTTTGACTGATGCTTCTGCGTTTGGGGATTTTACTACCGCTGTCATGTTGAATGAGGAGATTTCCTTGAATATCTACGGAAGACCTGATTTGAAGCAGGGTGGTTTGCCGAAGACTACGGTTACTTATAACAAGACTGTCGTTATGAAGGGTATGTTTCTCTACCTGAATACTTGAATACACACAGTGAGTGTATGATTGGAAGAGCACCGTGGACTAACTCGATGAACCAGGCCTGAACCAACTCAAGGGCTTCACCGTGGACAAGTTCTTCATTATGTACCCACCAGTCAACGGGTACGGGATGAACGGCACTGTCATCATCCCCAATGCCTCCATCATGACCATTCCACTGGTAATTATCCCTCTTTGTGTATACATCAACCCCATTCTCCACGATGCTAACACAAAGAAATAGGGCAACGTAACCCTGAATCTCGAGCTAGCCGGCAAACCAGTGGGAACAACCTACCTGACCGACCTAACCCTCAAACCAGGCAACAACAGCGTGCAAATGATCGGAAAGGTCGACCAAGCCACCATCATCACCCTGCTCGCATCAAAGTCCAGCCCTTACAAAGACGGTATCATGCCCTTCGACATCACCGGAAACGCAACATCAACATACAACGGCAAGGAACTGCCGTACTTTAGCAAGGCGCTGGCTGCGAATAAGTTGTCTATCAAGCTGGATGTTAAGTCTGCGCTGAGCGCGGCTGGTGTTAATATTACCCTGTAGTGGGGGTTTTGTGTTATGTGGGTGGTAAACTGTTTCTGTTTATGCTCATGGTTTATGCTCTACGTTCTACCTTTCTATATTTTATTACCTTGACCGGTAGTGGGATTTGGTGATTTATGTGTTGTTTGGTGGTTTGTTCACTTTTGTGTATATTTAATACCCTTTTTTTTATAAGCTTGTGCGATGAATATAATTTCCAGTATATATGGATTTGTTTCTATAAGAAGTCTAGACTGGAAGAGATTGTAGATGACTTAGAGAAAGGAACAAGAATGACCGAGCAAGGGAATTGTCAAGAAACTCCCCGGAGAATAAAGTTGGGGAGCCAAGGCAACAAGTGGGTCTTATGTTATAACATTCCCTTTTCGGCTAGCGGCCGTTCGAAGTATAACGACCGCCAATGTGATTGTTTCGAGATGAATGTATTTTTATTGGAGATGGGAGATTAGCGACGTATGTGTATGAATTTCATTTACGTGATATTGATTCAGAAGAGAAACGGTTAGGAGGGGGAGTAGAAAAGAATCAAATAAGGAAGGGCTAGGAGATGATGTGATGGGAAAACAGTTTCACCTGAGAAGGAGAAAATAAAAAGGACTAGAGAGAGCCGTGTAAAATTATTAATGGAATGGGACGGGAAAGGAGAAAAGAAAATAATGGATGGGTGAAGATGAGAACGAAGGAAAGGGAAGGAGGGAATAGGGCCAAAAATAACTGGAGTTGAGTTGGGGGAAAGAAGGGACGTGAATGACTTCAAAAAAGCCGGTATGAGCACTAAGAGGAAGATTCAAGGAGAAACGGGTTATTGGGGAAGCGCTAGACAGTTGGGATTAGCTTCAACCGTGAACCGCAGGAGTGGGCGAGATGGGGGTTACCTCGGAAAGGCAGGTGGGGATAGCCTCGATAGCGGAATGGTGATTTCAAGGGGACACGGGTAAAGTATCAATAAAGAAATTTACAGGATATCAAGGAATAGCTTTAAGAATGACGAGAAAAGGTGGGAATAGCTTCAGAAGGAATGTGGAAAAAGTGGACCTGGGATTGTGAATAGCTTCAAGATCACCTAATCGAGACACCTAGAATCCAGCCAATCAGATCACTAGAAAGACAAAAAAAGCACGGTTACCATGAAGATCCAGAGTAGTCCTTCAACCCCAAGCCCCACGTAGCTCAGTGGAAACAAGCATCCGTTGGTGTCAGACCGGAAAACGGTTACTAGGCGAGACACCTTCCGATTGACTGGGATTGTAGAGCGCGTGTGTTCGAGCCAAGGGCGAGATCTTCTGAGAACATAGTTCCTAACAGGCGTTGGCCCGCCTGGCCCGACCGACAGGATGAGGCGTGGGCCCACCTGGCATATAGAGGCATAGGAGCGATTGAAGGTTCGCTAACAACACACCGTAAATATCTACTTCCCAGCCGGTGAAGACGGGCTCGAGCTATCCCTTCGGGGCCCTCGCCAGTGATACAAACGGGGTTAGGCCAATGATTTTTTTT
>LACB01000407.1:0-25052 GCA_030142185.1 Penicillium thymicola
CTAACTTTTCCATATTTTTCTCCCTTGACTCCCGGACTCCTTGAAATTTCTCGTGTTCAATTTACTGCAGGCACAGTTCCGCAGACTGTGTGACTGACCCCTAATCCGTCTATATACCACATATCAGCATCCAAAAACACCTGAAACTCGCGCCGGTCGTGCAGGAAGGCTATCTGACTCGAATTTGACTTGAAACTACTACTCGACAGTCTCACAAGGCCCACTCATACAACGTTACCGCACCGACATCACCCTATCGCAACTCCGCGCCGAAAAACAACGTTTGTTATCGATTGGGACAATATCCCCCTCCCCGCCAGGACTCGAATCCAACCCCCACCGATGCGTTCGCTGGTCGACATCGCTGAGTTACCACATCAGTGATCGGATCGGCCATGAACACGGCGCATGTGATTCTCGACATGGAAGCGATTGAGGGGTCTTATCGCGTATGCGCGGGGAAGACCAGCGCCACGGAGGATGTTGCATACTACGCACGGAACATGCAAATGGAGGAGAAACTACACGATGAGGTCTGGACTACTTTCTCGACTAAGTTGGCGGGCTTTTGCCTACCAGATAACCGGGCGAACCACAAACTAGATTTGGTCACCGGTTTGACTTCTCGCTTTCCGACTCGCTTGTCAGAGCCACCGTCCTACGATCAACCTCCGCCTACCTACGACGATGTGATCCATGATCTACCTCCCGAATACTCTGCACTGCCTCCACTCGCGCAGCGAAAATCGACGGCTATTTTCTTCGCGCCAAGGATACCTCAAAAATCGCATAAATCGTCATCTTCGCTGCTGAAAGATCGTATGCTGGATGTACGCATTGACTTTGAGAATCCTACCGGTGTTCGGGAACATAAGAAGAAAAAGCCCGCGGTAGCAAAGAAAGCAGCCCCGCCTCCCTCTCCGCCTCCTCCGCCACCGCCGCCGGCAGGCGGGGCTGATGGAGGAGACGATAATGCCAACGGTGACGGTGGTGATGGTGGGTCTGGCGATGCAGGCGGCGATGGAGGAGATGGAGGCGGCGACGATTGGGGCGATTGGAATGTGAACGGAAAGAAGGATAAGAAGAAGAAACTGGAAGAGGAAGAGGAAGAGAGAAAGGCCAAGGAAGAAGAAGAGAGAAAAGCCAAGGAAGAGGAAGAGAGACTAGCCAAGGAGGAGGAAGAACGGCAGGGCGCTGAAGCCTCTGCTGCCAAAGATCTTAGCTGGGCTGAGGATAACGGTGGGGGTGGGGGCGATGACTCGTGGGCTGCCTTCACGGATGTAGGAAAAAAGAAGAAAGGAAAGGTAAGACCCTCCTCCTTCAATGTACAAGACGGGTGTCTAAGTAAAATTGCAGGGAGAAGTTGCACCCCCTGGGGGGTTCCAGGACGTAAGTCTGGATAACGGCGCACCGCAATTGGACTTGAATTTTGATAGTCCGGCTCCCAAGACTGGCGGAACTGGGTTTAGTTTCGGAGGATGGGGCAAAGACTGGAATACAGGTGGCAAGCTCGATCCTCTTGGAGACCCTCCTCCCAACGATGAATCCAAGGACAACAATCCTTGGGGAGCAACCCCCAAGAAGACTGGCGACTTCGATTTCGACTTGGGATCCGCACCCGCCGAAACCAAGCAAGAAGATGACTGGGGAGAAGGTTGGGATGCGAGCAAAGACAAAAAGGGAACGGAACCTGAACTCGAGATTCCTGCGCCTCCGCCTCCGCCTGCACCCAGAGTCGATTTTACGCAGGAAGCCTGGTATCTGAATCTTACCAAGAAAGAGCAGCGTAAAGCGAAGAAGGAGATGGAGAAGAAATACAAAGACGAGGATGAAGCTGCGGCAAAAGCCACAGCAGAGTGGGAAGCAGCCAAGGCTGAAGCCGAGGCGGCGGCAGCAGCAGCAGCAGCAGCAGCAGCAGAGGCAGAGGCAGAGGCAGAGGCAGAGGCAGAGGCAGCGGCAGCGGCAGCGGCAGCGGAAGCGGCAGCAGCTGTACCTGAATCAGTAGTTGAGGATACTGAGAAACCACCCGAGGCAGATACTGATTGGGGTTGGGGTGTTCCAGTGAAGACCAAAGATAAGAAGAAAAAGAAGAAGATTGACCTTTTAGCTGATCCGGAGCCTGTCATCGATGAACCGCCCGCGAAACCAACAGAGCCAGTTGATGCTTTTGCCGCTTGGGGGATTTCCTCAAAGGACAAGAAGAAAAGCAAAGGCAAAGCTGAGCCAGTACCCGAGCCAGAACCCACCCCGGAACCTGAGCCTGAACCTGAACCGGAGCCAGAGCCAGAGCCAGAACCAGAACCAGAACCGGTGCCCGAACCTGAACCTGAGGCGCCAAAGGTGCCCGATGAGCCTCTATACGAAAATTGGCGGGATATATCATCTAAAGAACGCAAGAAGCGAGAAAAGCAATTAATGCGCAAGGGCCTTCCCATTCCCGGCAAGGATTTTGAGCTCCCATCAGACAAGGCGCCTGAAGAAGTGCCTGAACCGGTTGTTGAACCGGAGCCAGAACCAGAACCAGTGCCTGAGCCAGAACCTGAACCCGAGCCACTACCAGAACCGGAACCGGAACCCGAGCCGGAGCCAGAGAAACCGGCTGAAGACTCTTGGGGCATTTGGGGACCAACAAAGGACAAGAAAAAGAAGAAGGGCAAGGATATTGAAGAACCTCCCCCACGTGCGCCGACACCTCCTGCTCAGGGCTTGACTCCAGAGCCGGAAGCTTTCCATGACAATGCCGACGATATTTGGGCAGAGCTGGCACCTAAGACATCTAAGGGCACAAAGAAGACCACGAAAGCCATCGAACCCCCCAAAGAGGAAAAGGCATCTAAAAGCTTCTGGTCGACCCTGACCGGGGGTTCTACGAGCAAAACCAAATCAACGAAGAAGGCGAAGGAAGAAAAGGAACCTGAGCCTATAGAAGAGGAAGACTTGCTTATCGACGTAGACGACAACCCCCCAGCGCCTGAACCAGATGCCGAGCCAGAGCCAGAACCAGAGCCAGAGCCGGAACCAGAACCAGAACCGGTGCCTGAACCTGAACCAGAGCCTCCTGCCCCCGAAAAGTTATCCAAGTCCAAGGCTTCCAAGCTCAGCGTTGCTGAACGTATCAAGGCTTTGGAGCAAGCCAAGAAGGAGAAGGCAAAGGCAGAAAAGGCTGGCTTGAAGAGCAAAACCAAGGAAAAGAAGGTTGAACCCGAACTAGAACCTGAGCCAGTGCCGGAGCCGGAGCCAGAGCCTGAACCTCCTGTAGAGGAGCCCGCTCCTACAAAGAAGAGTTCAAAATCCAAGTCTAAGACAGCGGAAGCTCTTGAGTTCGAAGACAGGAAAGTCTCCAAGGACTCTGTTCCTGGAAGCTTCCCAGACTTTGGAGATGATCCCGAGCCTGAACCCGAACCTGAACCTGAACCTGAGCCTGGGCCGGAGCCAGAGCCTGAACCCGAGCCACTACCAGAGCCAGAACCCGAGCCACCAGCCCCAGATCTTTCGAAAATGAGCAAAAAGGAACTCAAGAAGTATAAAAAGGCCGAAGCCGAGAAAGCTGCTGCCGCAGCTGCTGCGGCGGCTGCCAGAGAGCTAACCCCGCCACCTCCGGAGCCCGAACCAGAGACAGAGCCAGAGCATGAGCCAGTGCCAGTGCCTGAACCTGAACCTGAACCTGAACCTGAGGCCGACGCCGAGCCCGAGCCTGCACCGGAGCCCACACCCGAGGAACCAGAGGCAAAGGACGAAGCTGCACCGGAGCCTGCCGAAGAGCCTCCAAAATCCTCCAAGAAGGATCGAGTACGTACCGAACGGAATACGAACACCTCTTCATGGGGAGGCTTCTGGGGGGGCCCACCACCTCCAAAGAAATCCAGTAAGAAGGAGAGTAAGATTCAGGAAGAAGCAGAACCTCCAAAGAAATCGAAGAAGGAAAACAAGATCCAAGAGGAAGTGGAACCGCCCAAAAAGTTGAAGAAGGAACCCAAAGTCCAAGAGGAGGTCGAAACGCCCAAGAAGTTGAAAAAGGAACCTAAAATCCAAGAGGAGGTCGAAACTCCCAAGAAAAAAGAATCTCGAAAATCTCCACCAAAAGAACCGGAGCCAGAAGTCGAAAGGTCTTCTGCGTCAGACCGGGAGAAGCGGCGGGAACGAGAGGGGCGCTCCTCTAAGAATCAACGTGGCGTGGCCTTGGCCAACATGGTACTGGGTACACCCCAGTCCAGAAGCAAATCGACTAGAAAACCTGGTTCTTCGTCGAAACCCGTATCTAGACGTCCATCATTTGATATTGACGAGAAACCTGCTGATCCATCACCGGATGAGAAGCCTGAGGTTTCTGACAAGGCAGCCAAGTTGATGGGCATGGATGCTTCCAAGCCTCGACGTGAACGCCCGCGCACGGACAGGCGTAAATCGGGTATGTACCTTTCTCTCACCTCTGATTCATCTATCGCTGACTTCCTGCCTACGAAATAGTTCGAGATCCGTATGCGATCGAGGATGATGATCTCGTTATGGTTGATATGGAAGATGCAGAGGGTCATTCACCTAAGGAGGGCTCCAAGGGCTCAAGGCGCAAGTCAAAGAGACAGGCATGTCGAGATAACCACAGTATCCTTTGCGTTGTTGTACTAACCTAAGATCCTTCATAGCCGCGCCCCAGACCCGACGACGAAGACGATGCTGTCATGGTCGATCCATATCAAGCACATCCCGCCCCAGATGTAATGTCCGGACCCGACGACATGGCCTTTGTCGATACGCCACCAAGGGAACGCCGCCTAAAGCGTTCCAACACCGCACCGCCAAAGAAACAAGAGAGCGGTGGATTGATGGGCCTCCTGGATTCCCTAAGGAAAGGCACACGCCCAGACCGACCAGAACGCCCTGAGATGCCGGAAAGACGGAAGTCACGCTCATATCGCGAAGACGACGGAAGATATCCGCCCGAAACGGAGCGCGACGGCGCTCGCAGATCACGTCGCGAAGATCGACGCCGAGGATCTGTCCGACCAGACACCGATGCTGAAGGGTTCGTTGCCGACGCCGCCGGTGTAGCAGCAGGCGGCGAGACAGAAGCCGACGAAGCGGAAGCTCGACGCGCAGCACGCCAGGCGCGCCGTGGATCCCGGAAGGCACCTTCTGACTCCCGTGAATCTGAAGCTCGGGAAGCAGAGGAGCGGCGCGCGAGGCGGAAAGAACGCACACGTGAGCAGCGTGCCCGTGAAGAGGAAGAACGTCTACGAGAGGAAGATCGTTTACGAGAAGAAAAGCGGGCTCGACGAGCTGCACGTGAAGAACGTCGTGCTCGAGAAGAGCAGGCGGCTCGTGCCGCCGAAGCAGAAGCCGAAGCCGCGGCTGAAGCTAGAGCAGCGGAACGCCGTGAGCGCCGGCGGATGCGCGAAGAGGAAATGATGGCGGCGAGAGCGAGTCGACGTCGTGAACGTGAGCAAAGGGTCCCCGATGATTTCTTCCCCGATGAACGTGAGGTCGACCGTCGTGGGGATCATAACTCCCGTGCATTTGAAGAGCCCAACGCTCGTCGTCGCAAGTCTAAGGTCGCTCCTGAACCAACTCGGGAACCGCTCATGACTGGTGGGTTGAATCGTGGCGGTGGTGCGAAAGACAAGATTTCCTCTTGGGTATACTCGCAAAGTGACGAACCTCCAGAACCACCGGAAATCGTTCCCACACTTATTGATCTGCCTCCTCTTGCAGCCGACGACGGAGGGAATGCTCATTCTCTTTCGTCGGATGAAGAAGCTCGTCGCGCTGTTCGCCGTAAGGCCCGTCGTCGTGCTAAGTATGAGGAAGAGGTTGACGATCCTCGTTCTCGGCATCGAGGGTCTCGTCGTGAAGGTGTGAAGAGCAGTTCTGGAAGTGGTGATTATGAACGTGATCGTGGGATGAGGTCCCAACCGGGGAGTCGACAAGGTGCTCCACCGAGTTCGGGGCCTAAGAAGCCCAGTTGGTTCCGTAAATTGACGAATCTGTAAACCAGACACTTGGTCATTTTCTATTCTTTCTATTCTTTGGGAATTTGTTACTTTGTTTTGTATATTTGGTTGCAGCGTCTTTTTTTTTTTTTTTTTTTTTTTTTTTTGGTTATTTTAACAAAGGTCTGTGATGAAACTCCAGACAGATCAGATTTGACGACATGTATGAAGCTCATATGATACTATGACCCCAGCAATATACGCATTTTGGATTCTTGCTTTCCCTCCTGACTTTTATATGGCAGGTACACAATGGCCTACAAACATGAGAAGGTAAGATTGTGGCCTGATCCCTAGGCGTCACCAATGGCCTCTTTTATATTGTTCTCTCTCTCTTTCTCAGATGCGAAGTAAACCAACCTCAATGTCATTCATTTCCCCAATAATCCCATCTTCAAGAGACATGCCTTCTTTCCACCCACACCGAAGTCTCTTCAGAGTTGGTTAAGTCCAAATAAGTCCAGTTCCTACCTTATCGAGGTATTAAGAATCTTCTACATGCATCCCATACATTTCATGTCTAACTAACCCACTTCAACAAGCCAATCTCCTTAAGTCACAACCTCGATCGATCACCCACACCCCAACCCATGAAACCTCCATTCCCCGAACTCAACCACCGCGCTCAGCCATCCAAACCTCGATATCTGACCCTCAAATCCACTAATTACGGAGTTTCCATCTGACATCCCTCGCACACACAGAATGTCCACACCAAGTACGGTAACCGACTTCCAAAAAGAACGCACCGCCGTCCTCTCCTGGCTCGAAGACCAAGCCCGACTTTTGAGACACCAGCCAAGATCCGACGCCATCACAGAAGTCAGAGTCAACATTCGCAACCAGTCTCTTGAATACCTCGATCGACTGAAACAAGCCTCGATTGTCATGGCTTGTGAGGCGAAAGACCATCCCTGCGTGACGGCAAAGCCGCCAGGTTTCTACGAAGTCGTTGTTCCGAAGTTGTGCAATGCGCTGCAGTTACGACTACCGCAGCTTGCCTCGAGGCTTGGGGTTAATCCTAAATGCGACATGTGTGTTCATTTTATTATTATGAATATTGTGGCCGAGCCCGGCTTCTAGGTTGGTGATTTTGGGAGATGGATTGTTTGTGAGATTGCAATGAACTTTGCTTTATCATCCTACCTACCCTGTATGTACTGGGTACGAATAGCATACTTGCAATATCACGTACATGTAGCCTACGCATACCATGGTGTTTTGTAGACTTCTCAGATGCCCCCTTTGACATACATGTAATATCTCCCCGTTCTCCCTGTGGAATGTACAGAGTATTGTTGTATGTTTCAACCATGGATATGCCTCGCGGCACTTTGATACTACTCAACTTTGGGAACTACTCATCATTCGGAGACCTTCATGATACTTGTATATAATCGATATTCTGATCACTAGGGACATAATGGACTTCAACACACATCATTTTAGTAGAACCGCCTTTCTAGCCTCCAAGTCCTCAACCTCCCTTTGCAGCTGGAGCCACATTCGGCTTCCCACGGTGGAACCACTGCCATACAATAGTAATCCAGACCTACGGATATCTCGCTATATACCTATCTACGTTAGTTATACTTTACTACATTAATTATACATCTTTATGAAGAAACATTTATATTGCCTGATCTGATATTGTTCGCAGAGTCCTATCTTAGCTCCCAAGTACCCACTCGTCCGGAATCTCCCACTACTAGACACGCATTCAGTCGTGAAGATCCGAACCTCTAAAGCGGTTCTTTCCACCCATGTCAGCCCACTGCTTTGAAATACTGTTAGTATTCCTACCTGATTTACGAGGGCTGGGAGTCGCAGGAGGGGGGAAAACCTCCGTGCTCATTAGTTCGGGTGAGTCTTCAGGAGTAGGGGAGGCTACAGGGAAGGGTGGGGTAACCGTGCCACAGGAGCTGCCGGAACTCCAAGTCTGTGAGCTCTCTTCCCGTGGGCTCTCTACCCGTGGGGGAGGCTTGGGGAAAGGCGTAGTACGTTCTGGGTGGAAGAGGTTAGTAACAGCACCAGCGAGTCTTTCAATTTCACGGTCAGTAGGAGCCCGATATTCCGGTTCCGGCCTCTTAGGGCTAGAAGAAGCCTTAGGTTTGAGGACCGTACTAGTGCTCGCGCTGTTTTTCCTAGAGGTGACTATGCTGTCGGTTAGCTTTTGAACGGGGCCAGGGATAAGAGCCTCACGTTGCGATACTCGGCCATCGTGGTAGTGACGGATCGAACGGCGCTCGCCACCAACTGAGCGTTCAGTAGTGAACCCGTTGGGTGATCCAGGAGTAGCAGCCTTTCCGAATTTCAGAGCTCGCTTGCGGTCAGCCATGTTGGTCGTGGGTCAAACCTATGTATCTAGTGCAAAATAGTTAGGTAGTGTGTCACAGATGGATAGGAGAATCGGATGGGCGACTGGAATATTCCTAAAATGTAACGGAAATAGGGACAGTTATATAGTTCAGCTGATGGGGTATTTGAAAGGGTGAGAACAAAGTCTTTATCCTTTGTTTGTTGCAGTGCCTTTCATGTCTTTGAACTAGGCCTTTCGCTTTGGAATCTTGATACATGGAGGCAATAACAAAGCGTTAGGTTTCTTTTACTCTTTAAATCTCAAAATAAAAGGTGAGACAACAAAAGTCATTGTTGCTAATAAACAAAGAAACAATATATTTCCTCTCACTGCTTGAATGTTTGTGTATACACACCACCACAACGTGAGCAAAAGCTGGCAACATATCAATCTCTCCAGTGGCCAGCAATTTTCAAGTTGTGGTGCTACTGCTACAGGATCAAAACATGTCTTCCACACGAACCATATTTCTCCGCAACGGCCTTCCTACCGTTGATGAATATGGCTTGTTTCGAGGCACGCTGTGGTTTACCGTCAGATTTCAGAATAAGGACCGCCAGATTTCTGACTATGAGTTGACGAATCTTACAATTCAGCGTCTCCGAATCGGAGAGTTCACAGTCGACTCCGGGCCCGTACACGAGGGCAGAGGGTTTTGCATATCATTTCCGGTCTCAATTTACGGCGCTAGCCGCAGTGAGTGCATTGCCATCGTTATAAGGGCTGTAGAATGTTATAGGGAGGATATCATGTCCGGGGATATTTCTATTGACCAGGACTTTCTTTTCAGGAGTAGGGCTTTCATCGGATAAAGGCATTCCTGATAACAAACCATCTACTTGAGTCGCATTCTCAGACCTGAAAAGCTCTCAAACCAAACCAACCAGAATTATCTATCAGTATATGCCTCGCTGCCCTCCTGAGGCGAGGCATACGAGGCATGCAAAATAACGCACGAAAATGGAGTGGGTGAAATAAATGATAACCGTGCAAAGCACCCAACACCATATCAAAACACCAATATTAACCTTTCTCTCGCGATATCCTGACCTCCACTAGTTGGATTTAAAATTGAAATATATACGCCACAGATGATAAAATAAATAACCTTCCCTACCAAGGGGCGTAAACAAGATAGATCCCCGGGTGCGGCTATATATGGCCTATATGGCTTCAGCAGACCAAAACCAACTGCGTGACCAACTAAAGTTCTATCTACACATTACATAGTCACTGGAAATTTAAATGTACTTAAAGAGCTACATGGGGGATATTGTACTTTTCTGAAATAGAATATGACCTGTGAAAATGTACTGTTGGCTATAAAGATAAAGACACTAACTAAACGAATGTATATATTTCTGGTTAGAAAGAAATAGCGATAGAAACGAGCTAGATTCGACAGCAAAGATCGTCTCGAATATGCAAATTCTCAACGCATCCTACCATCTACTGAGGACCAACAAGCTTCGCAGTATCTCTAAGGGTAACATGGAACTCTTTGACCTGGTCTGCGGGTGTCTCAACAATATATCGCCAGAGGGTCCAGATATCCTGAGAACCAGAGACACAATCCGGGCCGTCTTGCTCGATCTCAAACTCCCTGGCCTTCTTGTTAGATAGGGATCCAAAGAACTGGACCAAAGCAATATCAACCGGGGCATGAGGGATCTCAGATGAAAACTGAGTATATCCGAATGTCTTCACCTGCGCCTGGACTGTCTTCCACTGGGGTCGCCATTTCTCGAATGCCGCCGTCCATTCCCGATCGGTACCTGCATCTGCGAGTGTAGCGCACATGGTCCAGAGAAAGTGGGAGACGTCAATCCAGCCATCAGACTTACCCGTGGCTTTTAGAGACTTATATTCGTCACGGCGGACGGTGAAATGAAATAAGCGGCGGGTTTCCTGTCGCGATCCTAGTGCAATCGAGAGAGGCAAAAAGTCAAAGGCATCGCAGGCAGTATCTGAGCTAGAGTCGTAAGCGGTAGAACAGGAGTCCTCGTCATCCGCGTCCCAGGCTTCGTCGGTGTCCATGGGGATCGCGAGAGATTGGTACATGGGGTCCTCTGGAGCTTCGTATTTAGATGGGTACAGCATGATTGAATCTAGCTATCGATTGAGTGGATTGGATAGAGGAACTGATAATACACTTGTTGGGTGCTGGTATGTAGTCAGTGTAGGTAGGGAGGGCATATGATTTATATAGTTTCAAGCCCAATCAAACTATCATATCTAATATCTGAGTCCAAAGACAGCCTTTGTTCTCTTTTGACGTTTGTTTCTGTTCAAAGGCGGCCTCGAGAGACTAAAATACAATGTACTTCATGAAGCCGGGGCCCTTCTTTGTTTGTTGCCAGTCAATCGCTTTGTACTCAAAATGGAACCAAAGAGACACGACAGAAGCCCCGAAAGACAAAGAACGACCTTCTCAAGCCTGGACTGCCACTAGATAATGGAAGATTGTGAGTTGAGCATGTATCCATGAACCTTTGCAATGGCAGCGACGGCAGCGCGACGAAGAGGTTTAACACTACACAATCCATCCCACTAAACGACCTCCCTGCCTTCATCGGCTTGCTTTCCAAGCTTTCCATTGACACGGTCCCTCTCCTTCCGTCGATTCTCTAGATAAAAACGACCCCCTTCATACAGACTGAGATACAGACCCAATGCAATCGCCGTCCAACCAGCCCGAATTAGTCCGCCCTTGAACAGGCCACGAATTCCTTCATACCGTATGATATTCCAACCGACAGAAATGAGAGATGTATTGGGTTTAGCTTTTATTCGCGCCTCCGAAGATACAGCTGTACTGCCACGAGTACCAGCCTGGGTATTTTGCTCTAGGGACCTAGCGCCAGTATCACTTGCGGAAAGCATAACGCGGGTCTTTATCACGTCTATTGGAGTCGTCACAGTCGCCGCAACGGTACCTGAAAATGCCGCAGCTATTCCCGTCAAGCCGGCCCGTTCGACTAGTTGATCCGACTCCGCCGATGGAGGTCGGCCGGTGTTGCTCCGAGCTGCTTTCCGTTGTCTTCGACGGTCAATGAGATGTGATCGCACATACTCAAAGAGCGGAAATTGTAAAGCTGTAGTTGGGAGGTTTCGACCAACTAGTGCCGTATACCCACTCCATAGGCGCCAAGGATGACGTCGAAATCGCAAAAGTACTTGTCGCATGGCGGATTTGTTCGTTTGGGAACCTTGAATCATCTGCGCATTCTGTTTTAATACCTCAGCCGGCGTAAGCATGAGGCATGATACCATCTCCCCGGTTGAAGAAGCAATCCCGTGCATAATGGGGGTGGGGAGGGAATGTGTGAAAGGCAAGCGAAGACTGTTCGGAGAACCATCAGGGAAGGCCCTTTTGCCACTGGTCGTGCTCATGCAGGAGTTGGTTGATGAATTGTACATAATGTTCTTCATAGCTTCGTATGTGGTAAAGAATGCACCAGCTAGATTAAGTAGATAGGATAGTCAACTGGAATGTCCCCTGTCTATAAATAAGAGCCAGCACATACAAGCTGGAATTGTTGAGAAAACCACACTCCAGACGCCTTGGTATAATCCTCGGAAGAGCACATTGCGATGCACTGCCCCTGTGCGCGCATCTTTGTAAACCTTCTCATAGTCTAGGGATTGAACACGGGTTTTGAGTGTGTCAAAGGGGTAGACGATAAAATCGACTACGACTGCAGCAAATGCACCTGCCTATCGAGAGGTATATCCCAGTTAGCGATTGAAATCCGAAGTATGTATCTTATGTCAAATGTAGGAAGCCAATTGAACTGGAGATGAGTTGCTCGGGTGCGACTCACAACCCAAATATCAGAATGAGTGTTGTACATGGGGAAAATACAGGACAAAGAAAGTGCACTTTAAGTGGCAGAAACATTGTAAATATTTAAATATTGGAGGAGAGTGCCATGGAAGATTCCCATCTGAGGATTCACTTGCTGATCGATATCGGCATGATGGGATATGACGTCATACATATACTAGTCACGTGCCTCTAGTGGAACACTACCCAAGTCAACTTTATATTGACCTGGACATAGTCAGAAGTGTCGAGATTTTTGACTCAAGGATTTTAATAATTCTATTCTTAGTCCCTGACCATTAGAGAACCTTGAGGTACTACCATCATATCGCGACACAGGGATAATATACATGACCTCCACATTTTCCTCTATAGCCAGCCCTTAGGTCCACCCCAGTTACCCTTGATCATGTAGTTGAAGTACACCCAAGGGAAGAAGTCCTTCTTCAGGTACCAGAACGAACGACGGGGGTCAGCCTGGTCAATACCAAACCAGTCCCCGAATGTCTCCTTGGGCACACCACCGTACTTGAACTCAGCAAGAAGAACCTTACCATATTCAGTCAGTAGTGGGCAAGAGGTGTATCCGTCGTAAGAAGCATCAAGTTCCTTGCCTTCCATGCTCTGCAGAAGGTTGCGAACGAGAACCGGTGCCTCGGAAGTGACGGCTGCGGCAGTCTTGGATGTTGGCAAGCTGGAAGCATCACCGGCAGACCACACGTTGGGGAACTTCTTGTGTTGTGTGCTGTTGTCATCGACATCGACGAATCCAGCCTCGTTGGCCAGAGGGCTGTTCTTGACGAAACCATAAGCACCCATCTTGGGAGTGACGTGCAACAGGTCGTATGGTTTGGCGACCTCTCCCTCGGGAGAGGCAAAAATGGCAGTCTTGCCATCAATGGCAAGGAGATCGTGCTGGAACAACCCTTCAACACCGCGGTCCTTACGCATCTGCTCAAGAACAGCGCTGTACTTTGGCACACCGAACATCACTGGGAGACCAGTCGCAAAGCTAATCTTGACGGGTGACTCAGAGGGGCTGGTGGGGTTGTAGAGGCCAGCTCGTTTCCAGTGGTCCAACGCAAGCCACATGATCTTCTGCGGAGCGCCCGCACACTTGACCACTCCAGCTGGCTGAGTGAAAATGGCATTTCCTTCGCGGAAGTTTTCAATGGTGCGGAAAGCCTTGTCGCAAGTGTCGTAGCTATAGATTGTCGAAACGGTTGAGTTTCGGTCTGCGAGAGCCTCAGGGAGACCCTTGATATTGCCATAGTTGATGCTAATACCGGGCACCACAACCAGATGATCGTAGTTGATCTTATCGCCATTCTCAAGAGTGAGCGCATTTTCAGCGGGGGCAAAGGCGCCAACACCCTCATTATAAAACTTGAACTTGGGATCAATCAGGCTGTTCAATGGCTTGCGCAGTTCCTGTTTGTCCTTGAGGCCACCGCCAACCAGTGTCCAGCCGGGTTGGTAGTTGTGCCACGCAGCCGGATCAATCACAGCAATGTCATCTTGCGCAAATTTGCCAGAGTGCAGGAGCTGGTGGCTGACGGAGAGACCAGCTGTACCACCGCCGACCACTACGATTTTGTGGCTTCGCGCGGAGCTCACGGGAGACGCGGTTGCGAGACTCCTCCATTGAGCGACGGAGCGCTTGGCAGCAACTAGTGTGCGACGCTGAAACATCATTGAATATACAAGACCAAAAAAAAAAAGGGATTAAAGAAGCCTGAAGTACTTAAAATAGCTTCAGGGCTGGGAACTTACGATGTCGTGATTTCGGATTAACTCGTTCCGATATCGGGGAGTCTCCGCCCTTCGCCGAACACTTTCGGGCTTCTCTCAGAACAAAAAGTACAACATTTACAATATTGGGATGTTTCATGTTTATGTTTCACCTGGACTTGAAAAGTATCCTAGTGGTTGTTTGTTCATGTGGATTCGATTTTGATGTGTGACCTTGGTTCACCTTAACATAAGGCGTTAACCCTTTAACAACAGAGTATCTAACAATATACTTAGTTAATATCATCATACAAACATATGTTCCTGAATTGGACAGTTTGTGGCAAAAATCCCAACATCGCCATTGGATGATGTCGTAATGACTCTTTTCTTTCAATCGGCGACCTCCCCGGCTTCCTCCAGGGCTTAGATGCTCACCGAGTCGCCGACCCAAGACTTTCCAAGTATAACCACCGCCACAGTTCGTACATTCAGCATCAACTACTGTTCCTCAAATCCCAAACATCATGATCAACATTCGGCAACAGTCCTCAAGCATCGGCTGGCAATGGTCGTCAGATCTTTTGAAATTGTCTACGCCCATTCAAAGTTCAATGAAGGTCGACTTTAGGCAATTGCGTCGTATCCAACAAGCGACACGAACAGGTGAATCTTATACGCCGAAATCTTCCAACAATGGCGCGTCTATAAAGGGGACAGTTCGTCAATTACAAAAAGGACAACCGGTTCATAGCTGGAACCAACCATTCCCGCCATCTTCATGTTCCATCCCTACCAACCATCTAATCTCACGCCGAGTCACATACAGCACTGCATCCACTATATCTACTGAGCCTGTAATTCACGATAGCTTCGAGCCCACATCTGGAACGTGGCAGTATCTTATCGCCGATCCATCGACCTCAACAGCTGTCATCATCGATCCAGTCCTGAACTATGATCCCGCCACTCAGGCTGTGACCACTCAGGCAGCCGACTCCTTGTTCTCTCTTATCAAGGGAAAGGGCTATAAGATCGACAAGATTCTCGAGACGCACGCTCATGCGGATCATTTGTCTGCAGCATCTTATCTTCAAAAACGTCTTTTCCAGGATCAAGGTCATAAGCCACCCATCTGCATTGGCAAACGCATTGAACAAGTCCAAAAATTGTTCGCCGAAAGATATGGTGTTCAACAAGAAGAATATAAAGCCATTTTTGACAAGCTTTTCGACGACGATGAGACATTTACTATTGGGAACTTGAAAGGAAAGGCTATGCATCTACCTGGGCACACCCCGGATCATCTTGGTTACATGATTGGAGGTAATTATCTACCATCAATGATCAACTTATTACACGGTTACTCACAAGTCTTTTCCAGATAATCTATTCTGTGGCGATTCTCTGTTCCATGCGGACATTGGCACTGCACGCTGTGACTTCCCCGGTGGTGATGCCAATGACCTCTTTCGATCGGGCCGCAAGCTTCTAAGCCTCCCTGACCACTTCAAGATCTGGACAGGTCATGATTATCCGCCGGAGGGACGAGACCCCGTTCCCTGTATGAGCGTTCGGGATCACAAGGAGCTGAATAAACATCTAAAAGACGGTATCAGCGAAGAGGAGTTTGTGACTTTGCGAAAGGAACGTGATGCAGGATTGGCAGCACCCAAGCTGCTTCACCAATCTTTGCAGGTCAACATTCGAGCAGGACACCTTCCTTCGTCGAAGTCTGGTCATCGGTTGCTTCACCTTCCACTGAAGCTTACAGGGGAAGCATGGTAACCGAGACATACGATTATGAAAATGCATAGAGGATGTATTCCTTGACCCATGATTGCTCAGAGATGAAAATGCGTACATTTACCAGGCCGCAACCCCTTTCCTTGTTCAACTACATGTATTTCTATAGTACCTACATACACCCACATAAGCGACATCAAATCAAGCAATGCAATTCTTTCATGTTTCAATAGCCTTGCTCGTCTATACGACAAGCCTCCGTTGTTGCATGCTGTGCAAGTATGATCCCCGACGAGGATGAATTCCTCAATGCCTCGTCAATCAAAGTTCAATTAACCTGTTGCAGTCTAACTAGTTGCGTATGACTATGCAGGAGCTTCATCCAACTGAAGCAAGAACTCGAAGCCAAACACCGAATGGGATAACCCCCAGAGTATACAGATGCTGATTGTAAAGAGCGCGGAATCAAACTATTCCTATAACCCGTAAACCCATAAATCCCAAACACATCCAAACCCGTACATAAGATATCGACATATAAGGATTGTTGTGGGGTGCACCCTCCCTCCGCCTTCATCTCTCTCTCCGTCTCTCCGTCTCTCTCTCCGTGTGCCCTCCCCTGCCTCAGTTTCAATTGATGGTTGTCCTGGCCAGTTGATTGGCATATTTGTCGGTTCTGGCAGACTTCTCGTTTCACAGCATCATTTCTCGTCACTGGCTAATACCCATCGTCGTCCTCCTCGGGTGCCACATACTGGAACTGTTGGAGGAGACCTGGTCGGTGCATGAAGTTGACCACATATCGGCCTCAATGCCTCGTAATATTCTTCATAAAGCCAATGTCTCTTTGCTCTATCTACTCCCTTCTTCCGCTCCTTTCGAGATTACAATGGCCTTTGTGTTCGGATTGATCCGCGGACCAAAGAGACAAAATCTAACAAAGGATCTCTTACACTTCTATTGTTGTCGTCTTCCAAGCTATGCCTCATTGATTATTCGAACTCGACTACTCGAACTGCATAAATAGCTTCGATCCCACCTCGATATACTCCCACCAAGCAACAGTCCATCCAGCACAGTCCATCCAGCAGTCTTCACAGTCTTCACAGTCCTCACACATCCACAGATCAGTACTAACCTTCTAGTACTTCTATCAACCCCATCACACATTCACCATGGCTATCGCTGCCCCCGACAGCCTTTACCGCATGGAGCGCAGCTACTACCTTGATCTTCTCCAGGCCCAGGTCGTGCAACTCCGTGCTGACCCCCGTCGTCGCTTTCTCGTGATCGACCAGCTCAAGGAGCTTTCTCAGAAGACACCTAGCTCCATCGAGGCTGCGCTTATCGTTGGTGACGCTCTCTTCCATCGGCTTTGCTGCACTCTGCAGCCTCTGTTCCGCGACGCGATTTTCTCTCTTTTGAGAGACTCTGATCCAGTCGTTGGATATCAAGTCGCCGATATGATTGAGGCTGCAGTTCCTGCTGAGATTCGAAACCCCTACAGCCCTCCTGCTGGATGGTAGTCGGTGATTGCAGATGCATTCACAGCCATCAGGTTCCCTAGATATCCAATTTTTATATATTATACACCAATCTAACCTTGCACTTCTGTCTTAGATCGCTTCGTTTCATCCGTAGATTATCCGTTTGTAAAATATATATATATATATATAAAGAAAACATACAACAGTACAAGAGCACTTCACCTGTTCAATGTGTTTGTTATATTCTAAACAAAATAAAGATTCCCTTCTATGATCGAATACAAGTCGATACAACACAGGAGTCTAATGCCCAGAGACTCAGCTCCGCTCATAGAAGAAAAAAGAAACAGGAAGTCATATTAACATCCAAAATAGAGAACATTTTCCCTCCCTACGCCATAAAAAGGTCATGCAATACCAGAAGCGTCGTGTCTCCCCTTCGCAATCATCAACGTTTAGTTCGAGGTCTCGTTGGGCAGCAGGTTGCCCTTGATGGCAAACATCTTGCCCGTGCTGGACGAGACGAAGCTGTCGACCTGGCGCGCGTACTGGTCCACCTGGCGAGTGTTGAGCATGCTCTCCAGACGGCTGGGCTCAGCGGGAAGCTTGAACAGACGCTGCCACTCGTCCTCGGGGAGGAGGGGCTGGTTGAGAGTGGCACGGCTGGCGTTCTCTTGTGCGCGCTTGGCCTTCCAGGCGTTGATCTTCTGCTGCTCGCGGCCGAGCACACGCTGGTAGTATTGGTAGTTGTTGACCTCGGTGTTGTGGGTCTCGATGCTGTCCAGAAGGAGATCGCAGTTCTTCTCCAGGAAGGGATCGATGCTGAGAGACAGGTTGTCGAGGTTGGGGGTGAGGGTGGAGGTTTTGCTGAAGGGGCTGGACTCGAGGGCAGCCAGGGAGGAGGGGAGCTCAGTGGATGCTGAGGAAGTCGGGCACTGCAGCTGGTGAATGAATGAGGTGATCAGGTGGGAGTTGTGGAGCTTGACGGGCAGTTCCTCGAAGATGTCGGGGTGGCGCATGTTAGACTTTTGGAGGCTGCATTTATTGTCAGTATCTATGTGTATGGCTCATAATTCTTTTTTTCGAATTTTCGAGGTCATTGCACGTACTCCTCGGAAGTGAACTTGTTCTCCTTGAAGGCAGTCATGAACTTGGAGGAAAGACGGAAAGCACGGAGGCTGAGGCTGCCCTGGGCACTGCGGCTGATATCGTGAACGAGGGCGACTGTGCGCTCGTTCAACTGGCTCTGGTAGTAAAACTGGTTCTCGATCACGTTCATGTTGACGAAGTTGCCCATGTTGGCGCTGGTGTACCATCCGACGCTGTTGGCATCAGTGTTGACCTCGCGCAGCATGCGGATCATCTCTGCAGAGTACGCGGCGTTTGCCTTGGCGCGAGGAGCGGCAGCGGCCGGGTTGGGAGCGGCGTTGTCAAAGTGCGACTCGGCGGGGACTTCGACGACGGGGAATGGGAAAGTGTTGGTGATCTCGAGGGTGCCATCGACATCCATTCCGACGATCGCGCCGGTGGCAGTGGAGGGAAAGGTCTGAGAGCAGTGTTTGATGATTTTCATGACAACCTGGAACGTCCGACGTCAGTATTTCTGGGCTGGCGAGGACTGAGGGAGATTTTCGTCGGGGGACCATACCAAGGCCTCGACCTGAACGGCCGCGAGGGGAGCTGGAATTCTGCGAGTCGGTCAGCATCATGTTGTCAGGGATCAAAAAAAGGTCATAACTTACTCGGCCATTGTGAAGGATTGCAACAGTTGGGCGGTTGTTAAGGTCGAGACGGTGGACTTGGAGGGTTTGTGTGAAAGGGACCATTCATTCCTAATCGGGATTAGCGTAGTACCAGTACACAACGAAATTGGTTACAGTCTTTAACTATGTAGATGGAGGGGCAATACTGTCATATTACACTGCCATGGACTCATCGGAGAATTCGTATTCGATCATAAGACTCCTTATGATGTGTTTTGGTCTAAAGCAAGACCGGACACAGGATGAAAAACGAACAAATTGCTAGAAGATATCGGGACGCTGGAAGAGCTGAAGTCGAAGTGTACTTACAATATGTCAGCCCAATGATAACAGCTTCTGCACGATGCTCCTCCTAACGTGTCCGTAATTTATTGACATGTCCCACTTCCCCATAAATCAAGCAGCTCCGCAAGGCACCATGTCGAATCGCCCAAATACGGAGACTCTAATCTATGGACAAGTCCATAATCTACAAAGCATCGCTGTGACAGCCTCAGCTCCACGCAAAGATGGATACTGGGTGATGTACGCGAGTCCCCAACAGAATGTTACCCTCAAGGCAATGACTAATGTCTGATCTGTATCTAGATACATCCACGGCGGTGCCTGGCGGGATCCAGCTGTTACATCAGCATCCTTCGACAACACGGAATCTATACTTCGCAAGAAAGGCCTACCTATTGCCGGCTTCGCCTCGATCTCATACCGTCTCAGCGCTCACCCAAATCACCCACAAGACTCAAGCACTACCGACCCGAAGGACTTCCAACATGCGAACCACCCTGAACACATCGCCGACGTGGAGGCAGCCCTGGCGTTCCTCCAGGATACATACGGGTTCGGCGCGCGATACATCCTGGTTGGCCACAGTTGCGGTGCAACGCTAGCCTTCCAAGCTGTGATGGGCACAGTCTCGGGTCATCGTGAACAGCCTACATTGACAGCGCAACCCACTGCCATTGTCGGTGTGGCGGGGATCTACGATCTGCGACGGCTGCGGGATACGCATGTTGAGATCTCGGCTTACCAGGAATTTATTGAGGGGGCTTTTGGGGCGGGTGAGATGCTCTGGGACGGGGTATCGCCGGCCCAGGTGACTGGCTCTCGTGGAGTGGAAGGTGGGTGGAAGTCTGGAAGATTGGCTGTCCTGGCGTATTCCAAGGACGATGGATTGGTAGACGCGTCTCAGGTAGAGGTCATGAAAGAGGCTTTGGGCAATTGGGAGAAGACAGAGGCACAGATACCCGTGCAAGAGGATTCAACCCGTGATAGACGGCTCCGCGTATTGTCGATCAGCGGTGTTCATGATGAGGCATGGGAGAATGGCGAGCAATTGGCTCGTGCGGTAGCCTTTGCATTCGAACAATTGCAGGAGATGAAGCTGGGCGCGTAGTTCTGATACTGAGAAGGACATACTTGTTGAGTATTCAACGTGACGATTTCAAAAAAAGTAGCCGGCATAATATATGACTTCATGTTCAGTAGTGAGGTTATCATCTCTCACTATCCCGGCCATACAAACCTAGCAACGATCTCCGTTGTGAGAGATTTGATAAGTTATGTGGTTTCAATTGAGTCCTCATTTCCCCTGGGGATGGACTAGACTGGTAATTTACGTACAAACGAAGTCGGAGAAAGAAAAAAACCCATCGCAAATGTCCATGCGACCCAGACAACGCCGTCGTGAAAACATCTGAAGAAAAGCACAAGCATACCACGTATCCCTCATTGCGCCGAAATGCTGCCCATGAAAGATTCGTAATGTAATGTCTGTCAAGATTACTTGGCGACGTTCATGCGAGCCGAAGCTGCGTCACCGAGGAGCTTGTTGTTTTTGGCTGGCTCCACGGGACCCTCGGCGTAGTCCTCATCGTATTCGAACGCGTCATCGTCACTCTCGCTGTCCTCGATGAAGCGGTGGGTGATGTCGGCTTCAGCAAGGCGCCACTTGAGATCTTCACGCTGATTGTCCTGGTAACGAGCAAGGGCAGCTGCGGAGTGCACCTTGAACCCATAGATACGGGGTTCATAACGGCGACTGCTCTTCTCGGGATTGAGAGCAGGGTAAACCTGGAAGAGGATCGAATGGAACGAGGTACCAAAGTACGCGCCATCAATGGACGAGTGACGGGAGGATTTGGGGTTGTAGATATCTTCGCACTTGGGACAGTACAACTTGACGGTGCTGACATTCGGAAGATCAGACTCGCCCAAAGGAAGCAAGGCATGCCCATCGCACATCACACGTGGGCACTTCCCAAAGTCACTTTTCTTGTACTTCTCGAGCTGCAGGGATCGTTAGTACTTTATCCTAGGGAATAATATCCACACAAGTTCAGGGGTTCAACATACCATTTTGGCAAGACCACGAGTGGTAACGATGTACCGGGCGTGAACCAATCCATAGAGGTGACGAGCAGACTTTTCGATTTGCTCACGCAGATCATCGTCGGCATCAAGATCGAAAACGTCGGTGACAAGATCAAGGGCGTATTGATAGTACGAAACCTCGGTGTTCAACCCGGTGAGGTTAAAGCGATCCGTCAGGTAGTCCTCGTCGATTTCGCAGAAATATTCATTGCCGCGAGAAGAGACAAACTGAGAATACATGATTGTCATTAGCACGATCGTGATCAAGAGTGCGTCACGGTATGGACCAGAACTGGGAGGGTAGGTGGTAGCAGAATAACGAGAGGACATCGAGGACCCGCCACCCCCAGCGCCACGGCGTGAAAGTTGGGAAGAATGACCTCTGAATTGCCGTCCGCGCTCCTGGGCGCTAGAATCCGGACCAGGGGGCCCGTCGGGGTCATTGCGGTCATCCGGGCCATTGTGGTCATTGGAGCCATCGAGACCCAGGACATTGAAGAGGAGCAAACGGACGAAATGCATGAGACACATAATTCCAACGATGAGATATATGAAGTGATTCTCCATATCGCCATTGCGTGAGAAATCACCGGCGCGTTGGAACGATGCAACTGCTGACGCGACCAGGAGGACTAGGAGGATCCAGAGAATCCAGCGAGTCAAATCGCACTCCATGATGAAATAGAGGATCAAGCAATGCAATAATAAGAGTGGGAGATGTTGAATGTGCAAGGAGAGATTCGAAAGGATCGAAGAGGATCGCAAGATCATGCCGGGTATTTATGTCGGCGGAGACGTGTTGCAGATCGCTGGGACAACCGTCGAGGCAACATGTCTAGCACTTGATGCCAGAGTCCGGATCTACCCAGATTGCACGGGATACGCACGGGACAGGCACGGGACAGACGCTCGACAGACGCTCCTCATTCTCCATTCCATGCGCAGTGGCCCTGGAGAAAACGGCTCGGGCGTAGGGAAATAGAATCAAGAAAAAAGAAATTCACTTACCCAGTCTCGCCAGTAGCTGGTGTAATCGCTGTCCGTTTCACTATTGAAGTCCTCCATGATGGGATGGGGTAGTCCACGTTCTCTCGCTCCCTGTTCCCGAAGAGACTTGATGTGGAAGCCGGGTGGATGATGAAGGGGGGTGCTGAAGTGGGGTGCTGAAGGGGTGTTGAAGGACCTAGACCTGTACAGCTGGATGCGGTGGTTTAGATTCACTGATGAGCTCAAGGGCTACAAGAGGCTTCGTGAAGGGTTTAGCGCAGGTTATGTTTGAGGTTAGAAGTGGGTAGTGGGCAAGATATCCCGCAATTCGTTATCGATGCTTCGCCTATCGGGCGGTCAACTTACTGCTCGATATTCAGACCGCCTTTAGCAATTGATCTACCCGTGCACATCTGTCACATCCCACTAGTTATGTAAGGCAGTATGGTGCATAATATAAGTATTCCTTTGCTAAGCGCAGCCAAGAAAATGATATGCACATATCTAGATCATCTAATAATATCGCGTCAATTCTCCATGAGCCCTCTTTTTCGTCCTAACAGATTATACTGAGATTATCCAGTGGAAGGAGAAGCTTCCTTTCTTGATTAAGAAGACCCGGACTCCTTAATGGAAAGATACCACTTCACTATTTCTAATTGGGTCTTATCAATCACAAACTTCGACAAGACTGAATGCAACATCAAGTATTTGACTGTGGTAAGCTAGGCCTAAATCGCCCACGGCGATAGTGGCCTATACCACGAGTAGACCGCAGGATAGCGCACAAATTGTTACAACCTGCCCCTGGACTGGCGAGTTACACACTAGGCCAAAAGACTATTATATCTGAGCATTACGCTCAGATACACCAGGCTCCGATATATATAGTGCATGACATGACACAAATGGGCCCAAGCCCTTAGCCCACTGCCCACTGCCCACTGATGAGGTCATCAAAGCCTACTTATGTGTACAAATACAGTCTTGGAACAATTATGATCACAATATATACTTCTAGAACGTGATTTTCGGTAATTTTCGGTAATTTTCGAAATGTCGACAATACGGGAATGTTTGTTCTTTAATACATGGCTCCCATAAGTCTTATCAATGACTATCGACAAAGGAAGATAAAACAATAACATAGTTGTTGAGATATAAATGTAGAATAAATCATATTTACAATGTGTTTTCGAGGTGGCAGGCGCTCGCGTGTGAAATACGTTAGGCACCATTGTGAACGTCCAGTGATGTCCCCTCTTTGTAAGCAACTGGATTTGTAATTCTACGGACGTACCTAGGTAGCGAGGCCCGACCTACCACACGGCCTTCGGGCCATAGATATGGCCGAAACAGGTATATTTCCTGCGCGTCGTTTGCTTCTGGTAGCTAAGCAAGCAATAACTAGGCTTTGTAATATGCCTACGAAGTTCTAAGGTTATTGTAGCCAGTCCTTACGTTGAATCAGCCCTGACACCCTCGATAGAATTTATACCATAGCTATATATATGATGGGAGCTCCTTGTTATATGTCGTTCCAGAGCATCCAGTTCATCCTCTATTGATTTCAAAGTTAAAGTCACTAAAGGTATCGTACCACGGCCTCAATCAAACCACGCCCCTATAGTTAGGAACAAAGTCAGCATCCTACCACAGCGCAACCACATCTTCAATATGCGTGTCCTTGTTATTGGTGGCAGTGGACAGACTGGTCGTCTCGTCATCGACGAAGCGTTGCAACGTGGTCACAAGATTACGGCCTTGATTCGCAATCCCTCTACCCTTCCAGCTAAGGAAGGCCTAACCATCGTGAAGGGCACACCGCTGGAGCCCTCGAACATTGAAAGCGCTTTTAACGCAGTCCAAGGTGATATCCCAACTGCCGTGATCGTTACGCTTGCATCCCCGCGAGTAAAGGGGACCCGAGTCATGACGAACGCGCACGAAAACCTCATCGCTGCCATGGAAAGGCACGGCGTTTCCAAGATTGCGACATTGTCTTCATTTGGTGTTGGGTCTTCTTTCCCGAATATCACTGTGGTTATGAGATTCGCAATTTCCAGAACTAGCTTTGGGCATTTGTTCGAGGACCATAATCAAGTCGATAAGACACTCAAGAAGAGTGGAGTGAAATTCGTGTTGTTTAGGGCGGCGAGACTGACTCTGGCAAAGAAAGCGCCCGTTCAGTTCCTTGGCGACGACGGGAAAGGACTCGGAGTTTTCGCGGGCTTAGGGGGGATCTCGAGGGCTAGTGTGGCGGCGTGTCTGGTGGATGCTGTTGAGAAGAACACTTGGGATCGAAGCACTCCTGTGGTAACAAACTGATGGGGTATCAAGGTATGGGCCTCTACAATGGAGAAGGATTGTGCTTTATGAAGCCTGATCTATTAGTTAATATATGCTTTCGGACATAATGTCATTCAATCGGTCATCTACTTAACGTTACTTTTGTTCGCAGCTTCTGCTTTGCGTTGATGTGTGGAAGTCCACATCCAGACGGCTTATCCACAAATATTTCGAGAGGGTCGAACAGACCGAATTGAAGAAGGAGTTGAGTTTGATAATGGTATTTTAGGAAAAAGAAGAGAGTAAAATAGCGAAACGGATTTCGAGCGTCCCGATACTTTTCAAATTGAGTGAAAGACAGCGTGTGGGGAGTCCGACTAACCTCACTCCTGAATTCATTAATGCTAAGAAGGTGAGCACGTTAGATTAGCCTAACTCAAAGCCCAGTACATATCTTCGGCTGCTAGTATCCCGAGATACTATAATCCTAGTAACACCGAAAGTTGA
>LACB01000408.1:0-25020 GCA_030142185.1 Penicillium thymicola
GCTCTTCCGATCTTGATGCCGTATTCGGAATTATCTTCTGAAGTCTTATGAATCACACTACTATTTCAAGTCTCGATACGTGTTTGCCCAGGAAAGTTGTCTGATTCCTTCTTGCATAGGATCTGAATCTCCAATATACGAAAATGGCACACTCTCAAGCGCTTACTCGTCACGAGTTGAATACCATCGATTTGAGCCCGACTCCACTAAACAATGTCAGCGTCGAACCGCGGAGCTTGTCGGCTACTCCTGAGCTGCTGGTAGCCGCAGCATGGTCTATAGCAGAAGCGAGGTGGTTTTACCGCGATGAAGTGAGTTTCTGTGCGATGATCGACAGTACCGACTCGAAATTTCGAGTGCGTGCGTCTGTTGGATCAGAAGTGTCTGTGAAAGATCTCCTGCGTCAACTGGAGAGGCAAATCAACATTGAGAACTATCCGGAGAATGGTCTACCCCGGAAGTTCTGGATTGTTCATGAAAGAGGCAAGATATATTCATGAAGCCATGATTAAAGATTTCCGGCTAACTAATACAACATAGAGAGCTTCCAAAACCAGAATACCGTAATTACGCTGGACTGCGTTTTGCGAGGATTGGTCTTGCAAATGACTGTTGGCTTCTCGGAGGATTTTGAGTCGGACAATGCTAAGACAATACGATGTGCTATACAAACACTTCTTCTACAATTGGCCTCTCCGGAAGCTGAATCCATGATGCTGATTGATCTCGACATGATCAGCGAGCAGGACCTTGTGGAAACCTGGATGAGAAACTCTACTGTTCCACCTGCAGTCAAAACCCCTGTCCATCGATCGATTCAACTCAAAGCCAGGGAACAACAAGAGGCCGAGGCTGTATGTGCTAGAGACGGGTCCTTCACATATAAAGAGCTAGATGACCTTGCAACACGAGTAGCAGCTGGTCTATTGAGGATGGGTGTCAAACCAAATGTCGTCGTGCCTCTCTACTTTGAAAAGTCGAAATGGATGCCCGTGGCAATTCTCGCGGTGCTAAAGGCCGGTGGTGCTTTCCTTCAATTGGCAAGGTCAGTTCCCAGAGGTCGGACCGAGGCTATTCTGAGCGTCGATAAACCGCCCTTTGCCCTCGTTGGACAAGCCGCGCCAAGCTGGCTGAGAGATATCGTGCCTACGTACCGTTTGCATGAGCTTCTGGTTCAAGAGGACACTCCAAATTGTGTTTTTCCAGAATACTCTCCAGATCAAGATGCCGTCCGACTATTCACATCAGGGAGCACAGGCTGGCCAAAAGGTATTGTCTGGACACACGAGACGCTAGCGTCGAATTGCAAAGATATAAAAGACCGCCTGTCTATGGGACCCAAAACAAGGCAATTTCAAACTGCATCATATGAATTCGATGTTAGCATGATGGAAACAATTGCAGTATTAGTATCAGGTGGTTGCCTCTGTATTCCATTCGAAGATGAGGGCATCAACTGCTCCCCGCTCGCTCTGGAAGCCCTGCAGGGAAATACAGTTTACCTGACACCCACCATAGCCAGAAGCTTAGACCCAGATTCCGTCCCGACGCTGAAGCACCTGGCACTGGAAGGCGAGATACTTCCCAAGGATGTCGTGTTACGGTGGGCCGGAAAAGTGACCATGTACAACTTTTATGGACCCGCCGAAGGCCCACACGCTGCCTCATGTGTCATTGATCCGGAGTCATTCTGCACAGGATTTGCCGGGTCGTCTTCTGCCTCTCTGCGATGGGTTGTCAATCCTCATAACCACAACCAGCTCGCGCCTCCCGGTGCCATCGGAGAACTACTCATTGAGGGTCCCATATTGATGGACAGATATGTGGGTCATGGTGTCATCCCGCATCCCTTTGTCACTCCAACATGGTTGCAATGTGGTTGTACCGGATTTCCAGGGCGCCAAAGCCGACTATACAAGACTGGTGACCTAGTCCGGTGCAATCGAGATGGGGAGATAGTGATACTAGGGCGCAAGGACACCCAGGTCCAGATCTGCGCTGAGCGAGTGGAGCTCGCGGAGGTCGAACACCACATTCGTAAACTTCTAACCGAGATGGTCGACGTGGTAGCTGAAATTATCACTCCCGTTGGACATGGTATGCCAGTTCTGGCAGCGTTCCTGGCAGTTGGCAATGAAACAGCTCTATGTACCGGAACTGGGCGGCAGGTAACCCTTCAAACACTCACAAAGGGTCTTGGAGCTTTGGCCGAGCATGTCCCACAAACGTTCATCCCTGCTGTGTACATAGCGGTGGGCAAAATACCGGTAACGGCGGCGGGAAAAACGAACAGGCCCAAATTGCGTGAATTGGGAGGATCCATGACATTGGATGAAATTGCTCAGCTGCATTTGTCGAGTTTGGAAGGACATGTGTTGTTGAACTAGATATATACCCAAACAGTATTCAGGAAGTAAATCACCTATTTTAATCAATTCAGATTAGTTCACATTATGTTTGGAATTCAATGTTCGACAAAATCTAGACACAAGCGGGTTTTATTAAATTCAAACGGTATCTGTGTCTTCCCACACCCAGACCGCTTCAGTAATACTTTCGCCTCAAATGACCGAAGTCAAATAACCTGCTCAAGTTCAAAGACAAAAAGGACCAGTCAAAGTCTCAATGCAAAGAAGAAATTACTAGATCGACGTTAAATGTCTATCACGTATTAATACTAGTACGCGGTCTGCTAAAAGTTGTTTTCTTTAGTATTTTTGTAATTTTGAAAAGATAACTAGTTAGTTAACTGGTGATCTCTTACTTCATTCAATTGACTCTTATCTAGGGCTCTTCCCGCTCACTCCTTTCTCATCTACTTTCTATTCGCTCTGTTTCATCACACCAAACCGGCTACTAGACGGAAAGAGATTGTATTTCAACATGCCTCAGGTTGATAACATTACCGCTCTCGAACTATGTGATGCTGCTACGAACGGCTCCGTGGACCGGGTTGAGTCCCTGTTAGCCTCGGGTGTCGATCCCAATGTAGGATTTGATGAATTGGCCTCTGCCCTTTCGGAAGTGGCAGACGACTGGGCTAGTGGTGAGAAAAGCACATGTCCTCCAATACTTTTCTTTGATCACACTGAGGCACCCGCTCTTCGTCGGGCCGCGCAAGATGGAAATGCCAAAGTTGTCAAGAATCGCGGCCGAGCGGCACAAATCATGACAACTTTGCTCCAGCACGGCGCAGACCCTTATGCACTGTTTCGTCAGCCTATCCAAATCCACCATGGCCAACCTTTGTATCCCGGTGACACGGAGGATAAGGACTTTAGCGATGAAGAGACCGATCTTATGATGGTGACTATGAACCACACTGAGATGCTTCGAAAGGCTCTTGAATTGGAAGAATTACGACAACAAGGAATATCATAGCCTGGGTATGGTAATTCTGATTACGAGTCCGATTACGAATACGACATGGCTCTCGCATATCAGCCGCAGTATCCGCGCAAGTACGGTGTATGCAGCACTCTTCATTCGCTACTCGAGCTCGGCAAACCAGTTCGACCAGTGCTCGACTTTCTAGGCGGTAAGCTAGACTTGGAACGACGGGACCCTCAAGGACGGACGCTATTTCTGGCCGCCTGTCGGAGTCCCATCGGCTTAGATGCATCCATCGACGTTCCACGCCCTCTCTCAGGATAGCACTTATCGTGGCCTCCGTGAAAACCCCTATTCTCAACCTAACAACCCTTGGAGACTGTCTGAAACTGAAGGTTACACTCTGGTCCTCCCTGGTCCCACTCTCCTCGAGTTCTTTATATCTCATGAAGCAAATCTTCTTGCCGTCGATAACTACGGTAGAAACGCCCTTCATCAGCTCTTCATATCCTTCCACCGTGAAGCAAAGGTACAGCCTCCGGTGATTGAAGCTGGGCTCAAGTATTTGGTCGCAAACTGCCCCAGTCTAGTGAATCAGCCCGACTACGCCGGTTTTTATCCACTGCATCTTGCAATACGACGAATGGACGTATATATGAAAGCTGAAAATACTCTCATCCCGACTTCTATTTACAGATTGGAGACTGCCGTCGACGACCTCCTTGACGGGGGTGCGGACCCGCTATCTCGCGATAGCCGCGGTAACACAGTTCTCCATTATCTTGCA
This sequence comes from Penicillium thymicola, assembly GCA_030142185.1. NCBI lineage: Eukaryota > Fungi > Ascomycota > Eurotiomycetes > Eurotiales > Aspergillaceae > Penicillium > Penicillium thymicola. The sequence continues at coordinate 4,118 of LACB01000408.1, forward strand.
GCCTGCAAACTTGGCGAGAATGATAAGATTGGAATGGGCAACGAACAAAGACGTCTCCTTCGGGTATTCCTCTCCCGCGGGGTGGATCCGAAGGTGCGAAACCAAGACGGCAATTCAGCGCTGGAGCTCTTTTTTCAGGACAGGTCCCGTCCCAATGATGAAGGAGGCGGCTTGCTATGATGCTGTTGGGGAAGAAATTATTAGCGCTTTTGAGCAGGCGGGTTATGATCTAATGGAGACCACCCCAGATGGACAGACGCTGTTGCATTTGGTCGCCGCGCTGGTTTCCGTTCGAGCGTTTCCGTGGTTTAAAATCCTCCAGGGTAAGGGGCTTGATCCCATGGCTCGAGACGAGGAAGGGAATACCCCAATTGACATCGCAGTGGGGAATGAAAAATTGGCAAAGCACTTTCGAAAAGAACAAGCGGAGATATAAACTTGTGCACTTGAAACTGGAAAACAAAGAGTGCTCGCCTCTTTCAATAAAGGAAGAAACCGACGAAAGGGGATAGGGGAAAGAGGAAGAAAGAGAGAGCGAGAGGTGGAAAGATAATTATGTACCCCCGAATAGGCAGGGCGACGCCTTGGCCGCGAATATTTGTCCGAAGCCCCTTTGGAGCCTTCCTTACACTCGCTGCCACGTCTTTGTATGACAAGTTAGGCCTTGGGTGTTATTTTTCTTGCGTTCACCCCGGTGGCCCTAGTAGGTATTGGGGATTTTCCGCCTGGCAGTAGAGCTTGTATTGTATTGTTTCATAGATGCCGAAAATCTCATCCCAAAACTATTTGAATACCTTCGAAGGCACCTGTACTATACAGACGGAAGTTGAAAGCTGTTGAGATAATGTACAAAAGCAGTTTGGATGATGTCGAAAAACTCCTACAAAGAGAAATCTACGTAAAGACTTTTTTTTTTACTAAAGCAGAAAATCACATTGCCGGACATTGGTGAATTAGAAGACTGAAAGTATTCTCGATTCATAAATCTTTACATCACGAAGCCTCTGTAGTGTTCGACGTTTGAATCAAAATCCGACGATAGCTCGTGAGAGGGTGGTAGCCATTATCGGTCACTTCCAAGATCAAGTGTAGCAACCAACAGCCAGAGGCAGTAAGAGCCTCTCCAGCACAGCTCTCACCAGCTGCAGGAAGCTGCACCTGTGCTTTCCGGCCACCATTAGCCAAGGTGACATTGAACTCAGGTGCTTGGCCCGCAACATTCCAGTTAGTTGACCCGGGCTCGCGATACTGGAACCACTTGAAGCTCAAAGCATCGCCATCGGGGTCCAACGTGGCTGTAGCATCAAACGTGAGGCTTGACCCGGCCGCTGCGTTTATTCTCAAGGGAGCAATCTCCGCAGTGCCATTTACCGAAATCACCGGGTGGTGGTTTGCTTTGCTGATATTTGGCGGGAGAGACCACTGCATGCGGGCGGCGAAATCATTCTGGAAGGCATTTCTCCACCGCCAGACCGTTGCACGGTTAGAAATGTAAGTTCCATTGTTTTGACCGACGACGTGGTCGGCAGCGTCGCTGTAGTGGTTGAAATTTAGAATAGTCGACGGGTTGACTTTCGAGTATCGGCCACCCCAGGATCCATAGTCTGGTTGCTCGGAGACACCGAGACCATTTTGAATGAGATAAAGGAAGCTCGGGGTATCTCCTTCCATGATGTACTCGTAGCTCGGGTAGGCAGCCTTGCCAAATGTTCCGATTTGAATATTCTCGCGCAGCCACTTATGCGAGACTTTGGAGTTATCAGGGCCGCCCTTGTCCTCGCCGTAGTAGTCTTCTCCAGAGATTCCATTCCATGCTGCAAGGCCATACTGGTTCCAGCCGTGGGTGGAGGAGATGTAAAATATATCTGGGAATTGCTGACGGATCCAGGCACCTGTGTCATCCTGGTCTGAGATTGCGTAGACACGAATACGAGATCGTAAGTCAGCGGCTGCGGTCACTGAGTAGCTATCGTGAATCTTGTAGAGCACTTGGGCGAGGACGTTGGTTCCGCCCCAAGCGAGAACCCACAAGGGGTGGTCGGATTCCTCTTGGAGACGCTCTAGAAGCAGCTTTCCTCCGTCGCTAAGAGTGACGTTCTTCCCAACTGCAGTCATACCATAGGTCTTGAAGTTCTCATTGTCAGCTCTCAGTGCGAGATACTATTTGACTAGATCCAAACTTACGGCAGGGCCAGATCGCACGAGACTACGCATGTGCTCTCCTGATGGATATGGTGAATCTGAGGGCGCATGACGGTTCAGCTTATACGTGATGTTCGCATAGGCATCAATCACAGATAACATATCCTCTGGATGGACCTCATTTTGCAACCAAGTTGAGGTGACGGCGACAATGCCCTCCGTGTGGAATTGGTTGGAGTAAAGGAGGTATCGGGTCAATGACTCGGCATCATCGGGCTCGTTGGAGATATCGGAGAGAATGAATACTCGTGGTTTGTTGGGGATTGGCAAGAAAGAGCTGGTATTTACGGCTGTGGCGATTGTTTGGACTGCCAATGTCCACACCAGCAGGAATGTAGTCAATGAAGCCATAGTTCACTTTTATTTCTGATACGATTTTCCTATACTTTACCTCTACCTTTATAATCCCTACAAAAACCCCCGGATATCTTCTACGGAGAAATGCCGGCACTCTTTCCCCATCTTCTGCACTCCGCATTTTGTGGGGTAGTGCTAAACCCTACTCTATCTGGCCGTTGTCTCTCCCGAATAGGAATTCCTCTCAAATAGGAACTTTGAACCACCGTGGATGAGAAAACACAGAGATCCTGGGTCCGAGTGTTCCGAGGCTCTTCACACCTCACAAGCCGACTTCCTTAGGAGTTCCTAATAACTGATCTTTTAGGCAACCCTACCTAGAGCCTTATAAGTTTCCGAAGTAGTACTATTATACCGCATAATCCTAATTAAGTATCATTGTAAAACTAATATGGAAGGTTTAGACGTTATAGCCGTTGGTCTATAACTATCGGTGTTTGGCAATTAGAAACGGGTTATTAGGCTATCGTTTGTATACCACTTTAATGTCTTATACAACCACAAAATATAGGAACTAAGTGGAAAGGTGCTAAATGTAAGCCAATTATCACTGTTAAACCCTAAATAATTATTCTAGTTAATATCATGGTAAAGTGTTGTGTATACATACATGTAGTAGATACCGTGGACAATTACCAGTTTGGGCTCATCCGCATCCCAATCTTGGCATTTTACCCCATACTCTCTCTCCTCAGGGATAACACAATCCTTTCCCAACCTTCATAATCAACATGCCTGATTCGCCCATTCGCCCTTTGGACACACGTCGCACTCGCACCTTCGAAGAGAGTCAGCGACGGAACTCCATCCTCTCGGACACGCTCTCAGAGGCCCGCAACTCCATCCGCTCATCGACCGACGATTTGTTTCTACCTCGTGTAGCAAAAGGTCATGATGCAATGCCAGATGAAGAATCGAATTGGCAATCTGCACCCCTCGGACTAGCCCTGCTGCCCGCAATTGCGGGCATTTTCTTCCATGAAGGTAGTTCCTTCGTCACCGACGTCACATTACTAGTCCTGGCCGCTATATTTCTCAATTGGTCTGTTCGGTTGCCTTGGTATGTCTCCCCCACGATTCCTCTTCTAATCCCCCAAAATAAAGTACTAATATTAATTAACTATATAAAAGGGACTGGTACCGCTCAGCCCAAGCCATCCGACGAGAAGAAAGTGGATTCCCCGCGCATGACGATCCCCAATTCGAGGTCGACGACGACGACCACGACCACGAACCCCAACACAAAGAAGCAGCAACCGCCATATCCGAGCTCCAAATCCACGAACTCGCCGCTCTAGCTGCGTGCTTCATATTCCCTATAGTCGGCACATGGCTCCTGCACGCCATCCGATCCAGCCTCTCCCGACCCTCCGAGGGCCTAGTATCAAACTACAACCTAACAATCTTCCTCCTAGCCTCCGAAGTCCGTCCAGTCGCCCACCTCCTAAGACTAATCCAAAAACGAACCCTACACCTCCAACACATCGTATCATCTTCAACAGACCCAATCGTCACCCCAACAACCCTACAAGACCTAACAAAGCGCCTCGAAGAGCTCGAAGCCCACGTCGCAGAAACAGCAACCGCCCGTCTCGAAACCCAACTAACAGATAAAGATACCCACCCCCTCTCTCCAAAAGAACAAGAACAAAAACAAAAACAATCTGAGACATCCCCATCCCTCGTCGCCAGCGCAGCCCTCGAAACCCGCAAAGCTATCCAGCCCGATATCGAAGCCCTTAATCGCGCCGTCCGGCGCTACGAGAAACGATCCGCCCTCTTCTCACTGCAGACTGATCAGCGCTTCGTGTGTCTCGAGACGCAGGCCGGCGACGCGATCGCCCTGGCTGCTGCTGCGAAGCGGTCGGCGGAATCCCGGCGTCCGAATTATGCGCTCGTCCTGCTGGACTGGGCTTGCGCATGCGTTGTTGTCCCTGCTCAGATTGTGCTGTCGCTTGGTAGTTTGCCTGGGCGCGCGGTCGCGGGGTGTTGGGATGCTGCGATGCGTATGCTTCCGGGCCGGAAGGTTGCGCCGCAGCAAAGATCCAAGTCCAAGTCTGGGTCGAAGGGGATGGCTGGACCTGGACCTGGACCTGGACCTGAGAGGGCGGGATCTTCGGGTGTGTATCGGCAGGGTGGTGGGTTGGCACCGCAGCGGCGGTCTGGGGTGAGGAATGGGGATGGGGTGTGATGATCATATGCTTAGAATTTCTTTTTTCTGAATTATTTTTGACTGAAGATATTTAGTGCACAATGGGCATTGGGAGATGGCCGAAGGATCGGTCCACGGATATATTGGCGTTTATTTACGGGCTTAGCACTTTCGGGGCATGATCTATCATATGCTGTAGGATGGGAATATCGACTTCAGTTCAAATATGAGGGTGCTCAGCACGTGTCATTAACCTTTTTATAGGCGAGGGAAAGGTGAAGATATAGCATTTGTACAGCATTATACACATCAAGACAACGTGATGTAATGGAACACTTCAAAAGTCAAGTCTATAGGAGTGACAACATGGATCGATGCCGGACCGAGGGTCACGCAGAAAAGAAAATCAAGACCGACCGCCAGATGGACCTCGATCATCCACTGCAACCATCTTTAAGAATGGTTCAATGATTGATCGCCTCCGCTCTTCAGATATACGACGCTCTTTCTCCTTAGGCGGCAGCGGAGCCGAGGCAGAAATAAGCACGGGTGAAAAGATAGACGCTAGAGCAGTCTCAACTACTTGTCGGCGTGCTATCGAATCGTTCTGACTGGTGGGCTCAGGGCTGGCGCCAGCGGATGTGCTCGTGGAGCGGTTCTTGCGGCGGAAACTGCCGCTGTTTATAAAGGCAGTAGCCGAAGCTGGTGTAGGAGATTGAGCTTGACCCTGGCTTGCAGTTCCAGCCTGCTTATCTGCCGGCTCTTTGGCGACAATGTGTTTTCCTTGCTTGGATAATGGGAGCAACGGTGTACCGGACGATACTGGAGCCACTTCATTGGCGATGCGGGCGAGCATAAATGTGACAAACGTAAATGATACGCTGTGCGCTGGTGAGTAGGCCAGATGCTCAAGCACCCAGGCCTGGGTTTCTTCCCAGTCTCGAGGAGGGGATTTGCTTCTCTCACGTGCGGTTATCTGCTCCTCCATATCTTGCCATACTTTCGCAGTGACGATGCCATCTTGGAGAGCGTTGAGGAAAGTGAGGAGGGTTTCAGATAGGACCTCCAATCGATGAAGAGAGGATAACTCAGGAGCAAATACTGAGGTGAGGGACTTGTTCGTATCGAGGGCTTCACGCACGGAAGCTTGCAGCGAAGCACGCTCCTCCTGGTTCTTTAGAGTCCATGTATGAGGCTGAAAGGGCCATGCTCCCCCGGAGAGATCTGTTGTCCATGGGGCTTTATGCTCCTCAGATTCACCATTTGTCATGCTCCACTCTGCGACCGCGCGCTCTGTCAGCTCGGAAACCGCCTCAGTCAGTCGGAAAAGCTCGCGGGGTGCTGACAAGCGGATTCCCGTGGAACTATCTGTCCTAGATGGGTGAGGGGTGTCGGATTCGGCCAAACTTCGAGCACCCGCTTCTGGCATGCGAGTCAACTCGTCGATACTGCAACCGAAGCAGGTGGGTAGCCAACGGCCATGAACAGAGATAAAGTGGTCGCGACCCCCATCGACATGAAGGACCATGATGTCTTCGAGTTTTACCTTTCCAATATTAAGCAATCGGACATGTTCGATGCTGCGAACGTAAGCTGTGACATCAACATTCGCTACTTCCCCAGGGAGCAGAGTGTGGGTCCCAGACGAAGTAATCATCGCTTGGTCAGTGTCACGGGCAATGTCCGCAGACTTGGACACGTGCATAACAAGCCATGAGGGTGGTTGTGCAATGGTCTTCTCGTCAACATTAGGTCGCTCCGCAAATGAAAAAGTGGCTGCGGTGCCACTGGTGTTGGCAATAGTTAGGGACCGATGAGCTGGCACATCGAAGGCAATATCGCCGAAATCGACCGTGTCGGGATCTTTGTCTGTGTGCTTTTGGTCACCATGTTTATCCACCACAATAGTGAGATCCGGCCGAGCTTCGTTCTCGGCCTTGTCCAATTCACGGGCCACTTCTTGATGAACTTTTGTTTTGAGTTCGCGATTGACCGCATCAAAGCTCAAGGTGAATACAGCATCCAGAGGCTTGTGGTCTGACGAAAGAATGCCTTGGTGTGACAGATAATGGTCCAAGCGAATTGGATCATGGGAAGAGTCGAACGATGCAAGTGTGCCTGCATCATCATCAGCGGCATGATCCTCGTCTGATATGTATTCCTCGCTGGCTACACCATCTGCATCAGGGTCATATTCAAATAAGACGTTATCATCGGCAACAGCCTTGTCTATCCCGCCTGCCTTCAGCTCCTCGTCCCTCTTTCGGGCCTCCTCCGCTTCCTGGTCGAGCTTCTCATGTCTCAGTTTGTCGTGGTGAGTGCGGAACAGAATCCGATCACACCAGCTAGGACCCCGTTGCTTCTCGCTCGAATCAAACATGGCCACACTCCCGACATCGTATTTGTACGTCGGCAAGAAAGCGATGTCACCTTCCCGCCAACCCTTGTGGAAAGCTGCTCCTCTTCTCTGCTGGAGTCCGAGTTGATCATGCGGGAGGAGTGATGAAATTGTTGTTTGAAGAGACGCAGGGTCATTATGAGGATCAATATCCTCGTCAGTGACAGGTTCAGTGACAGATCCAACGACAGGCTCCGTCTCCTCTTCTTCGGGGGGAGAAGAAGAAGGTGACTCATCATCAGAATCGGCCTTAGGGTTCCCAGAGTGGCTTGACGAATGCCTTTTTTGGCGCTCTTTGTCGTACTCATTGGCAGTATGCCGAGAAAGGACCTGGCGCACGTCGTCACTGGGGATATCGTCGAGGCGGTAGTTAAGGTCACCAAACCAAAAGGTGAAATCTTCATCTCCGATTGCTTCGCCCGAACCACCCGATGATTCACCCTCGAACCAAACCGCGTCAAATCTAGCACGCTGGACAATCTGAGAAGAGTCCCAGTTGCGCCGCTCCAAGCTGCCTTTGTCGGACCCTGCCGCGAGATGACAGTTGATAAAGACCAAACGGGTCGTTTCGCCCAGGACAAGGCGCGTTGCCACGGCACCCTTGTTTCCCATGTATCCCATCAGCCCCGTGCCGATAGAGGTACTACTGATAGAAGAAATACTCTCTCCAATGGCGGGAGACGCATATATCATGAGCAACAAGCCGACCAGCTGGATTTCAGAGACTAGCTGATATCCTTCCGGTAGCGCCTTTTGGACTGCTTCCTTCCACCGCTTGGATGGCGCCAGATCGACATACGGCCGGAGCGCTTCCGTTGGGGAAGAGATATCGACCACTTCTTGCAAACCCAAGACGTACAGGTCTATCTCTTCAGGGCTGTAGTGAAACGCTCCTTTTTCGTCGCCGTCCGATTTCTGCTGGTCATGCTTGCTGTGTGATTTGAATTCTGGCTCTCGTGCGTAGTTTGTCCCAGAGAACTTCGGGCAGACCCCGTCTCCTTTAACAAACCACTTTCCAACGTCTCTATCGGTGCCGGAGATGCCGGCTACATTCCACGTGCCGACCTTGACCCGGATAGATCGCCGGCGCGTGTACTCGTCTTTTCTTGCTCGGACCGCACGCGAAAGTGACAAAACGTCGAGTCTCGGGTTCTTACTTTCTTCCGCTTGTTCCGACTCATGGCTCTTGTGCCCTGACCCGGATGACGATGGAGAATTAGTGCTCATGGTGTATGAATTATATGATGGAAACAGCAAATAAGAAAGATTCTTCTCCTCGCTTGGTGATTGTTCGAGGTTCGGGGGGTAGGGGTATGTAGCGTGGTGTATGTATGAGTGTGTGCGCTTGGGCGGTTCTTAATTCCGACAAGGTAAAGATAGGTTGTGAGGGTTGTTGCAGTAGAAAGATTAGGGGATAATGATTATCATAGGATAAATAGATAGAATTGAGAGAATCAGTTGTATAATGCACAATGGCTTGCTTGGTCAATTCATCACAGAGGTTCATCCCACCAAGGTTGAAAAAGGTCGCATCGTCATCACGTAGGATATAGGGAACAGGCAATATATTTGAGACCAATCTGAAAGGAGTCAAATATAGGTCAGTATCTGAATGTCCTGCCTGAGGTTCAAAAGAGAAGAGTAGAAAGTAGAAAGTAGAAAGTAGAGAGAAGCTGGATAAGCGCGAAGGCGGAGCTGGAGCTGGCAATGACGATATGCCCCAGCTCCTTCCCTCTTTCACAATTTCCAAAAGCTCCCACAGAAAAACATGACTTCACGCAAACCTCGGAGACAGAATAATCACAATCCTGTCAATCTCACTGATTATGAATCTGACGCTCCATACTATTCCGACATGCAGCAACAGCCTGCACCCCCGCCCCGCTCGAACGAGGAGCTCAACCTCTCCGTTATCCGTCGCCACAAGCCCTCAGTGACCTCCATCCTCTCACTCGCCCCCTACGCAGTAGTCTACATCTTCAGCCCCACCACAAAACAATGGGAAAAGAACGGAGTTGAAGGAACCCTGTTCGTGTGCCAGGAATCACAGGGTGACCTAGGCGAAGAGCGCTACACTGCCTTCGTGCTAAACCGCCGCGGGTTGAATAACTTCGATCTTCCCCTCACCGACGGCGAGAATGTCGAAATTACAGAGGAATATGTGATTCTCAAAACCGAAGAAAGCGGCGAAGCCGAAGCTGGACAAAATGGCATTGCCGACCCCTTACACCCGCAAAATGTGCCCAACAACCAGAGCGGTACAAACAACGTGCGCATCTACGGTCTCTGGATCTACTCAGAGCCGCCACCAAACTCCACCGCGGAGAGTCGCACCATAAATGCCCATATGATCCTCGAGTGCGCCACCCACGCGGGGGAGAGCATGAAGCTAGCTCGTGAGCGCCTAGAGGCCATGCGCCAGACCAGCTTGCATGTCGCAGCAGAGGCGGCTTCTACGAAGGCGGCCCCGATCGAGGAAATACAAGCTAGCGTGCCTATGGGGCGTCAAATTTCTCTGAAGGATCTGTTTGGTCAGCAGCGCGCCCAGGATGACGCTTGGAGTGTGCGCGCACACCATCTAGCCCCCGAGCAGCAGCACCCGCAGCCATACCCGCAGCAGCCTAACTATCAACACATGATGCCTCATCAGATGCCATCTCCCACTCCCCCGCCGCAGCCGCAATCCGATGTGTTAGGAGATCTATTCCGGAGGGCAGGACTAGCTCAGCAAGGCAATGGGCAGGGGCACTAGAGGAGTGCTGAATGGTTCCTTTGGACCTCAATCATTTATACATGACGTCTATCTTTATGATTTATTCCGGCATATTTGAATAGCTTCGGGCTTTTTGTTATTCGGATGGGAATGGGCGTAACGTCTCTTGGGATACCCGTTACAATCTGCGCCAATGGCGAAATTCATTGTCTTTATGTAGTTCCTGTCTATTTCTATCCATTGTAAAAGCCATAGCCTCTCTCTCTCTCTCAGGCCGCAATCTGCCCAATCATCCCCGCAACCTTTCGCGCCATCACATCACTGTGCTCTACATACTGTCAGCAATGCTACCATAGTGAAAGTCGATAAGCCACTTACTTAAACAAAAGGCATGGGGCAAACCCTCTTCACAAACAACCATAGTCGGCCCAGCCTGTCCCCCCTGCCGCCCGCGCACCGCAACAATCTCATCCCTCGTCTGATCAGCTACCCAGTGATCATTACGACCAAAATAGAAAAACAGCTTGGCGATAGGCTCACGCGCCGACGCAGCGCCCCAAACATCATCACTCCATTTGTCCGAAGTGATAGTCCGCATTTCATCGGCAGCCATGTGTCTACCCACCGGGCGAAGAAATAATTAGATAAACCCAGAGCCACGACCAAAAAAGGAATATCACACATACAAAGCTTGCCGTACTCCACCTGGACTCTTCAAAAAAGCACACGTAGCATCCAAAGCATGAACGGGGGGATCACCCATGACAAGCCGGACCACAGATCGAAGAAGTGATGCTGGGAGCAGGAACGTAAGCAGTCGAGCGAAGAAACTAACCACCACAGCAAGACGGGGAATGATCGAAAGTAGAGTCTGCACACCGGGGGCGGGATTAGCCACGAAACCAAAGAAGAACAGCATTTGGTTAGAGGAGTAGGGTATGTACCGTCAATTTCTGTCCTGATGGCGACGCGGCGATATCCTTGACAGTTGGGAATAGCATTGCTCCGCCGACGATATCGAAGGTGCTTTCGGGGCTTGCTTCGCGGTGTCGTCTTAGGATTTCCATGGCGATGTATGCGCCAACAGAGTGTCCTATTAGGATGACTTCTTGTCTGTTTCTAGCATTCACGGTACCTTTGCCGTTACCATTCGCTTCATCGCCCATCAAGGTGGCGAGCTTTCCCTGAACAAAGCATATCTGATCTTCCAGGTCGAGATCGATAGCATTGTTCGGTGAGGGTGAGGACTGAGGTTCGTCAATTTCAAAGCCGCTGAGAGAACAGCCGTAAATTTGAAATGATGGTAGGCGTGTTAGATGTTCCTCTTTTTGCTCAGCTAGATGCTTTGCGAGTAGAGAGAGGAACGGGTGGTAGTAGCCGATCAGACCCGGGTTGCCGGAAATGAAGAAGATTGTTGTCTTCTGGTCTGATGGAGAACCTGTGGTGGTGAGAAAGGTGTTCGGGGTGATTTCAGACGCCATTTTTTGTTTGGTCTGTATCATTGGATCTGCTGTAGGGCTCTCTCATGTAGATTTCATCAAGGTATAGATGGCTACGAAGTTGTTGAGTGGTCTGGACTTGGTTAGTGGTTGTCCAGGTGAAGATACAGACATTTGAAGGAATATAATTACACGAATTTTACCCTTTTTAATGTATTTTTGGCGTATATGATTAACCTGGAGTGGTTGAATGAATTGCCTGGGATTGATAGGGAGGTGAAGTCAGATTTGGCTGGTGGACCCAAGCACTCTCTACACCTAGAGCCACCCACCCGTGTTAACCGCTGCTTCACCCAAAAATATATATATGAGACGTTTATAAAGAAAGCCAAAAGAAAGGAACGAAAAGAACCACAGATAGATAACCGGAATCTATAGGTATTTTGATAGGTGGCAAAGCAGATACTGTGCAGGCCGTACCTACGACACAGGTGAAGAACACCATGAAGACAGCAGGATATATTGTAACGACTCCATCCGCGGATGCAGAGCTCCTCCACTAGTCGGTATCTAAACCCGACCAGGAAAATAAAAAGAATTGACACCGCAAGGCTAGATCCAATGCATTGCCCAGACGCCATGCCATGTACATCAACATTCAACTAGACGCTAGTTCAGGCCAGAGATGACAAAACCTCATAAAACCAAGAGGCAAACAGGCAAGGAATACCCTTGAAAAAGAAACGGAACAAGAAGAAAGGGCATCGCGTAAAGAATAGCAAGAGATGAAATATGGAAAATCCAGCAACCAAGTCTGCTATCTAGGTCATGGAAAAAGCACACTTAAATCAAGAAAAACGCCTGGCTTATGAGATATATTCATCCACTCTCGTTACCCTGACTGTCGTCACGATTCTCCTTTTGGTAACTCTCGCTCGTCACCTCTGTGCGCGTTGTGTTGGTTTCTGAAATAGATGGTTTGGCCGTTGATCCAATGTTGATGGCGATTCTTTTGGGCGCAGCGCTGGTAACCCTATTTAATACACCCGGCGGGGCATTCTTGTCTGCCAGTGAGCCGGGAGACTGGCTCTTTTTCCGATTCATGATAAAGGCGCCAGAATTGCCGCTAGTTGAACTTCTTCGTTTGGGTCCCGCGGTAAGCTTGCTAAGCTCGTCATCGTCTTCTTCCTCGCGGCGACGTTTCTCTGCGAGTCGCTCCGGGGGGTTCTGGGTGGGTGGTGATGCAGGAACCTCGGTGGAAGTCTCCGTTGGACTGCCCACTGGCTGTTGTTCTGCCCCTTCGGGTTTGGTATCCATAATGTCCTCGTCGTCGTCATCTGGGTAGTCAACCAATGGTTTGACAACCGCAGAGGCGGACTCGCTTGAAGGTTCATCCGTGGTGGCCACAGGGTCTTGTGTCCACTTTATCTTACTTGGTCAGTGGCTTGCTTAAACATTCTCAATCCAGAAGGTACCTACCTCATCTTCCTCGTCGGATGCGTTGAAATAATCCTCTTCCGCAGGGTCCATCTCTCTTGCACCCTGCCAGCGCTGGCCACTGAGGGGAATTCTCCGCGGAGCATTGCTATCATCCTGACTAAATAGTGTCGCGTCGGCCTCGGCTCCGTATCCCTGCATCTGGTCATATCGAAGAATCAGACTCTGGAAGGTATCAACATAAATGATGTTCTCGAGCTTCTCGCGATATTTTTCGACCACATGAAGGATAAAAGGCTTGATGTTTTCCCGCTTGATAAACTCAAAAAGTTCAAGGCAGGCCGAGTTGAGCAGGTTGTCGCGAGGCATTGTCTCGTAGACGATGTCGAGAATCAACTCGAATGTGTTATTGTGTGTCATGAGAGCTTGGTAGAAGGTATCTTGAAGGCTAATCAAGGTGCGGAAGAATTTGAGGGCGACTGTCTTCGGCATTAGCTATGGCTTCTAAGTCAAAAAAAGGGCTACACACTGACCGAGTTTGAGGTGTTTCTGGGGTACCCGCAGAAGCTGTGCAACGCGAGGCGCGAGAGATTCACTTTGAATAGAGTTACGTGTGCGGAAGAGATGCTGGCGGACGAAGAAGGTGAGGATATCAACAAGATGCGAGTAGAGGGTGACCTCTTGGAATGCCAAATCATTAACTAGTCTCAAAGTTAGCAAAGTTTTGATCAAAAAAGAAGGAAAAAGAATATCACGCCACTTACGGGCTGTGCGGTTTGCAAGCTGTTTAAGCGGTTGGAAAAGCCGTTTTGAGGACTCATCAAAATGTTGCTGGACAAAGGCGTCAGAGAGAAGGTTGTTGGTGCGAACTTTGAAGTAATCGGGTCCAGCCCGACCAAGCGGGTCCTGCATAGGAATCTGAGGATCAAGGAGAACCTTGATAGCATCAGCAAGTTGGTTTTTGACGCCGAGATCGGTCTCCACATGAAGAAGGTCGATCAAGGTGTCGGTGAGTGGTGTCTTTTTCTCGTTGACAGCCTTGAGCATATAACCTCTCATCATGACTGGATCGTGATCCAACAGAACCACTAAGATATCAATGCCAGTCGTGCGCATAGCTGGATTCAAGTGCTTAACGGCAAACGCTATCACGGCAAACAAGCCATGGCTAATAAAATTGGCGAATAATTGGGCCCGCGACGGCGCCTGCAAGTTCTTTGCGATGCCAGCACACTGGTGAAGAAACTGCACGGCGTCATCCTTGCGTCTCTGGTCCGGATTTCTCGGGTCGAAAACTTGAAAGAGGTCTCGGAGGAAGGGCCCATTTGCTTGGATATGATTCACAATCTCCATTTGATTGAAGAATATGAGAGAATTGAGCACCGAAAATGTCGGGTCATCCAAAATCCGAGCCAGCACCACATCTTTTAGATATTGCAGCCTCCATGTACTCCGAATCTTGCGGCGAATGATCGGGTCCTTAATCGGGACGACTTCCTTATATCGCGATTTGTCTGCGAGGTATTGTCGGTGGTTTGCTTTATGTGTCGGGAATTCAGGGTCATCTATTTTCGTCAGTATCAATTGCATTGGGCTCTGGATTAGGGTGAAGCCGGGTAGAGCGTACATTCCAGAGCCCCGACCACTCCGAGGATAACATGATCGGCGACGACGGTTTCGATGATGGTGTTGTCATTGAGCAAAATGAGAGATTTCATGATGTTGCACAAACGATGTAAATCGATCAAGCTCTCCAGATCCTCGGCCATTGACACTAGCGGTACCAATTTGGCGATATACTCGTCGCGAATGATGTATTTGGAAAGCGCATCTCGGCCGCCCTGTGTCATGCTCGCCGCTCGTACAATCTGTTCAATTTCGGGGAGGTTTCCGAGTTCGGGGGCCGGTAATACGATGGACTGGTAGCTATCAAGGTCGTCGGACAAGGCATCATCTAGGGAAATAATCAGAGCTGCCAGCTTCCAAATACGCGGCAAAGCTTACCAGCTGAAGTGAGACTCAGGAGGTGTTGTTGGACGGCATTAACAAAGTCCCTTTGATGGGGTTAGTCCATGCGCGCAAAGATTTTTATTGATTCCTCACCAAATGACCGCACAACCTTCCGCCTCTTGGAAACTCAGCGCCATATCCGTGCCATTCTGCTCCGTCCAAACAATCAGTGTCTCTGGATCGCGTGATACAGTTAGTAAAAAAGAACATTAAACGATGATGAGACGAGGATGGCGGGATAGGTACCCTGTTGTTTCTGGTAGCCATCATCCTTGGTGATCCGCGTTTCGAGTAGGACGCGATTGGGTAGGTCTTCGGATTCGACAAATATGCGAGGCTCCTCCTAGTTCAAAGCTATCAGTTACTGATGATGATGGTGATGCGCTCGGGATTGCGCGCGATGAAACATCGCACAACCCCCAGTGCGCGCACAACACGCGACAACTCACTCCTAAGATCTGACCGGTGCAGAAGCCGGTTCCTCGGTCAAACCAATCATTATCTTTTAGTTCATAAACCTTCACTCGTCTGCGACCGTCGGGCGGCTGTACTTCCAGCGCCATAGTCCAGCAGGAACAGGGAAAGGCGTCTCGTCACTCCGGGCCTGATAAAAGTGCACCGGCGCGAGAGGAGAGCCAAAGGGCGGTGGGTGGGGGTGGAAAGGAATGAACTTTAAAGAAGGTTATCGGAAGATTGTGTAGGGGTTTGTTTAGAAGTGGTTTGAAAGGGACGCAAAGAGGGAATGGAGGTGGAGATCCCAATGATGAAAGAGTCTGCGGAGGGGATGACGATCGGGAACAAGTCCTGGTAGGTCCACCTGACGGCCTCGGCAGGTACTTGGGGGGTTTTCTAGACTTACTTATTTCCCCTTAAAAAGTCCTCGGGAGTTTAACAAAAAGCTTCTTCAAAAGATATATGCAGAGAAAATAAGAACTTTGAAATCTTCCAACATTTCCTATGATCCCTGTTTATCCTAATTTCATCTCTATTCATCTCTTAACCTAAGGTACCTCAGGTATAGAATAACTAGTTAGTTAACTAGTTAGGCACCCGGAACTACCTAGTTAGTTATGTAGGTACATATGTACCTAGTATATTGTGCACACAAGACAAGAAATATGCTATATTACTAGGAATACAGCTTATGCTCAAACCTAGACAGACTACTTGATCTTCATCCTTCTGGTGTTCTTCCGTGATCGGCAGAGCTGGGGAATTCATTCTTCAAATGTTCTCTCTCAGGGGTTTCGGAATGGCATCAGTCAATTATGTTGTATGTCATGAAGTATTTATAACAGCTGAGTCTGACTCGTGTACAACATGAATCCTGTAATATAATTTAAGATTCATCTATAAATCTATAAATCTATAAATATTCTCTGCAAGGTCAACATCAACGCATGGATCTCCACATAATTTACAAGCTACGGAGGGGTACATGGGAAGTACTTCCAGTTAAGCTGACACTTAGCCTCTCTCATGAAGTAGCCACCAAGTACTAACCACCTTACTTCAAGCTGCTGACATAAAAGACCAGATGGACGGCCCTGTCCGCAGCACAGACCCTCACCGCCCCCACTCTCTCATTGTTGATTGGCTGTGTTTAACAGCGTTGGAAAGTTCTTATCGATTATGGCCCAATTAGGAAAGGTTCCAGACGCTTTTTCTCTTGGTCGTTCGGGGTATTTTGAGATTTTTTGCTTCTTCTTCAGATTCATCGCCAAACGATATATCGATACGCGAGCGACTTAAGGAGTTTTGCGCTCGTTTCATTTTCATAAAGCTCCCTTTTTATTGCTATATTGCTTGATTCTGCAACTGGTTTGCCACCTGCATAATTCAAACACAACCCCACTTTCTGAGCTTGCATCAGTTCACCATGTCTGAGTCGAAGGATCAAATCACCGTCCAGACATCTGGTGTAAACCATGATATTTCTACGTCTTCACTGGCTAAGAATTCTCAAATTGGTGCACAGCGTTCGAGTTCCCAGGCGGAAGCCTCCGAGCACCCTGTGCAACCTGCGGACCTGGTCGACCAGAAGAAAGGATTCTTTGGCTATTTCAAGACTAAAGAATTCTATATCACCCTGGTTCTAGGGTAAGTAGCACCTTGAATGACTGCAAGTCAAACCTAAACCTCTAACCCAATTGCTCGCAGTCAAATCCTCGCTATTGCTAATACCTCGACGGGTACCTTCACGACTCTACTCGGCGGGGAACAGTGGGCAATCCCTGCGTTCCAAACCTTTCTAAACTATGTTCTACTCAACGTCATTTTCACTCCTTATACGATGTACCGTTACGGCCTCAAGGGCTGGCTCCGACTGGTATACCGTGACGGCTGGAAATGTATGTCAACAATTTCCTCTCCCGCATATTCGACATAGAACCCCGACTAACCGCCGCAGACATCATCCTTGCTTTCTGTGACGTACAGGGCAACTACTTCATTGTTCTAGCGTACAAGTATACAACCATGCTAAGCGCGCAACTGATTAACTTCTGGGCCATCGTCGTGGTCGTCGTCCTCTCGTTCCTTTTCTTGCGCGTGCGCTACCACATCGCCCAGATAGCAGGCATTGTCATATGTATTGGCGGCATGGGCGTCCTCATCGCCTCGGACCACCTCACCGGCACAAACGGTGGAGACATCTCGCAAGGAAACCAGCTGAAGGGTGATCTGTTCGCGCTGCTAGGCGCATCCTTCTACGGTCTCACCAACACTGGAGAGGAGTACTTCGTCAGCACTCGGCCCGTGTACGAGGTCCTCGGTCAGATGTCATTCTTCGGAATGATAATCAACGGCGTGCAGGCCGGTATCTTTGACCGGACCTCCTTCCACGAGGCGCACTGGAACGGAAAGGTCGGCGGATATCTCACCGGTTACACGCTGTGTCTGACTCTATTCTACTGTCTCGCTCCGCTGTTGTTCCGTCTTTCGTCGGCGGCTTTCTTCAACGTCTCCATGCTCACCATGAACTTCTGGGGTGTGATCATTGGCGTCAAGGTCTTCCATTATCATATCCACTGGATGTACCCGATTGCCTTTGTTCTGATCATCGTCGGTCAGCTCATCTACTTCCTTGCCCAGAAGGTCTTGAGTGAAGCCCGTAAGCCCTGGCTTGGGACTAACCAGGAGCGTGGTGTTGTTGGTCTTTTCACTGCGAAGAAGAAGATCGTGCATACCATCCCTACTGGTGTTGAAGATCATGACCAAACCGCCGAGCACATCCCCGGGCACACTACCACAGTGAACAACAGCTCTGTCTGATTGTTCGCCTAGGTGAATGTCCTCATTGCTTTCTTCTTCTTTTTGTGTATGTCTTTTGAGGATTATAAATGTGACCACACATAAGAGGATCTTTCGGATTTTATTTTTTATTTTTTATATGCTGCGTTATATCCCCACCAAGTCCGTGCTGGTGCTGCTGCTGAGAAGTACCCGGGTAGTTTTGATGCTGGACTGGGAAAGAAAAAGACGATTTTGTTTGCGGGCTTTCAATTAATGCTTAATTATTTTCAGACAATTGCTACTTCTATCTTGAGATTAAACTACCAATCTTCATCTCGAGAATAAATCAACACCCAGTTCGTCGCCTATTCTAAACATCTAATCTCGTCAGCGTACTCTAGAAGCAACCTTGAAACTCCTGGCACCAGGATTGAGCTGGAATGGAAGGCAATCTTAAACCAGTGTAGGCGCGTAGCATATCTCGCCAAACCAGCCCAACATGAATAAGGATACCACATTGGAAGATAAGAAGCCCTAAATAGAATGGATAAGGACAGTGTTATGAAGCCAGAGACACGATCCGCTCAAAATATAACCTTGGAAGTAAACAGACTCCAGAACCCTTACATCGACTGCATTATAGTCAAATCTCACTCACCTAAAAGAAAAGGCGAAAGAAAAAGGGGGGAAAAACAATTATAAGAATATCCAAATCCAAGAACATCCGTTTTGAGCCTCTGTTCGCCTCCCCATCTCCATATGGAGATATATAGTAAAAACAGACATCCAAAATTAAATAAAAAGTCACACTGTGCAAGTTTCCCGTACCACCACCCCCAAAAGATGAAAAGAAGATAAAAGACCTGTGCATCCGACATGAAAAACACCGAGAAAAATGAGACAGCCCATACATAGCCCACGAGCATCACAGATAAAGCGCCATATTTCCGACCATATTCGCACGGGCACCGGAATAGCAAAAAAAAAAAATTTTGAACAAAAAAAAGCAGAGCAAAAATAACACAGCTGAACCCGAGACTTAACGGAGGAAGGTGAAGAAGGCATCATATGATCCAGATCCAACACCCATTTGGAAGATATATTTCCAACTCCCGGTAAACCCTGTCCTGTTTTTCCTCCGCCTAGTATAGTAAGCCAGCTCAACCCCAAGTCCCAAAATGCAACAAGCGCCAACTTGGAGTAATGCCATCAAAAAACCAGAAATCTGGGGTAGAGGTGTTTTATCCCCAAACGGAAGCTTGCACGCCGAGGCCGCTCTTGGAGCTCCAGACGCCACTGCCGTTGCTCCAGCCGAGGCCAACACCGCCAGCCTGGTCCTTAGCGCCAGGGGCACCAGCTGCAGAGGTCACAGGTGGGATAGGTCCGGCAGAGGAGGTGCGCTCAGTGACGGGGCCAGCACTGGGGTCAGCGGGAGTGAAGCCGAGCCCGAGCGGGGAAGGAAGAGGGGTGATGGAGCGCTTGTTCAAGGCCGGGTTGGCAGGAGGCCCAGAGGTCTGACCAGGGGCAGGCCGGGAACCGATAGGACCGACGGAGCCGATAGGACCAGCAACGGGCTTGGAAGGAACCTGGCGGGATGAAGGCGAGTCAGCCCCGGGCGACGAGGTCGAGGTTACGGGCTGCTCGGCGCCGAAGCCGGCGTTGATAGCGGAGCTAGGCGAGGAGGTGCTGTTGGCGCGCGAGGGAGACTGCAGGCCTGTGGAATCAGCGCTAGTGGTGCCCGCCTGGGTCAGGCCAAATGGGTCCACGCTTCGCGGGGAGGATCCACGGACACCGGACGATGGGGTGCCACCGCCGGCCTGGCTATCTGGGCGTGGGTTATCATCGGAAAAGGCACCGGGCGGGAAGAAGGCCGGGCTTTCGTTGCCGTACAGGGCGCGGTGCTGGCGGGCGAGGAGTTCGCGACGGCTGTCCTCGCTCACGGCAGCTGGGCTGGTGGAGCGCTCGGATTTGGATGCAGACATCTCGGCGAGGAGGCCTTGAAAGGAAGAAGAAAAGTATTAAAACCCCGTGTTCAAAGAAAAACGAAGAAGCCAAACCAAATATATTACACAGGCCGACGGATACATAGATGCAAGGAAGTGAAAAGAAAATGGAAAAAGCCGACGGGGGAATATAACGAGGCTCAAAAAGAAGAAGACAGACGCTACCACGTACTTCGGTTGTACTGTTGCTCCTGGTGATAGTTGCGGAGTTCCCTCTCACGCTGTGCTGCCATCCGACGCTTCGCCTGCATCATCTGTTCCACCTCGTTGGGACGACCCTGGTACCGCTGGGAGGCATAGAAACCCTGGGCATTTCCAGACGGGGGCATGCGGTTGCCATCGAACTCGCTGATCGAATGGTGTCGCTGAGGGCCACCACCCATACGAGGGTCTGTCAAGAGACAAGTCAGAAACGCGTTCTGGGTGCCATCCGTGCCCGCAACATACCGTAGTCGGGGTAGGGCCGGCCCATCATCATGGGCATCGAATCCCGCCGAGGAGCATTCCACAGCTTCCCGCTCTTGACGAGATTGTCGATCGCGCGATCGACCTCTGGGGGGAAAAAAAATAGAGATCAGCACTCGTCCCAAAAGGTTTCCAACAAAAAGTATGCCCATGTCATCTCCACAACCGCTTCGCTTCAAAACCACCAACTTTTCCTCCGGGCATTACGCGATTCGGTTTTCGGAGAAGCAATTGTAGAGATCCAAGCAGAAGTGAGTCCGTACCGTCAAATTGGGAGGAAAAGGCCGGGGTATCATCGCGCTGGGATACCGAACTCGATCCTGTTTGTCAATGTTAGTTTTTGCTCCGGATGCTCGGCCTTTGATCCCATACCTGACCGGGAGGGAGGCGCCGGCTGCTCCCAAGAGACCTGGCGCGCAGCGGGTGCTTGCCAGCCCTGAGGTTCGTAGTACGAAGACATTGTCGAGATCGAAAGGACCGAAAGTGCGACAGT
>LACB01000409.1:0-24994 GCA_030142185.1 Penicillium thymicola
GATTTACCTTCTCTTAGAGATACGCTTGAACGACTGTTCAACTTTACAATCTATTCCAAGTCTACGACAACGCGAACATGCCGCAGCTGGCGTTTGAACAATATCGCATCTCAGCTATCAAGGTTTGAGACATCAGCGCGATTGTCGGATAACCGATACGGTCGGGGTTGGCTTGGATAAAATTGCATAGTAATATATGCACATGACTCACCTTTTGCTGCTTACATTCATTACAGGCTTTCCGACTGCCACCTCGGCGCTTGCCTGTGACAGGCGGAGCCTTCTCCATCTCGCAAGATTCCGAACTTCTCTGCATGAAATCGATAACCGGGGGTGGTCGGGGTAGTGTGGGGGACCGAAAGTCGCTGGGCGGGATTGAGTAATGTGGCCCATCCGGTGCCAGTATGTTCCGATACCCCAAATCCATCGAGATCAGCCTGCGTTCAGCCGGTATAAAACCCCACGAAACGTGAACGAGTGCTCGTGGAGTCCATGTGCCGTAAATCGGAGAAATCGGCCCGCTGAAGGGGTCGGTGGGGGGCTTGTCTGCTGAGGGGCGACGGTGATTTGCGGGAGATTTGACCCTGAGACGAATCTCGGCGGTTGCTGATTCAGCTAATGCCTGAGGCAGTAGTTGATATGTAAGTAGTTACCTAGTCTCCTCTTGAAGCTGAATACAACAAGACAACATATTCACATCTACAACACCCTCTATATACTGGTTATACAGTTGGTTGTTATTTTTACTACTAGACATTGGAGACTTCATATTGCATATTGCTTTACTATTAGCTAAAGTGTATATTAAATAAAAACACATAAACATAGTTTTTAACTTTATATTCACCTTGAATTAGATAACTATCACCGAGTAAAAGAAGAATATAGAGTGATAAACGATATTTCAATATACGACAGCCATATATCTGTGGAATACATGTACATAGTAGTTAACTAACTAACTAGTTGTATATCTGCATGGACTTCTTGCCCCACTTGCCATGGACCGAGGTCGATATCCGGGTGGATTAGATGGATTATATGATCCGCATTCAATACATTTACATATTTAACCCTTAACTCTTAACACTTAACTCTTATATCCTATCATTCCAGTATCCGATCTAAGATATTTGAATGTCATCGAGTTTACATTGAAAAAGTAGGTTGTTCTATTAACGCTACTGATGCTCCTTATTAACCTCAGCCACTGACAACTCAACAGGTCAACATGTCCGAAATCAACGTTACCGCAGTTTTCATTCTCAAGCCAGAGAAATTTAAAGAAGTCAGCCCAGCTTCATACTCCTTGGCAGTCCAAATATCTTACCGCATTGGGTTATCCTCTAGGTAGCTACTCTGGTAACCGACGTCATTAAACAAGTGCAAGAACACGAACCAGACACATTAGTCTACTACGCATTTGAAATCAAGGCCAAGAATGAGATTGTGATTGTTGAGAGGTAAGTCAACCATTGAGGTATCGATATAGGTCGTCTCTCATAGATGGCTCTCCCCCGCATGGAGAGGGCGGCCGTGCCTCGGCACGATCTGATTCGCAAGAGTATCTTTTGCCACCAATTTCCAACCCGATTCTGATCGGCTCTTTCAAATAGGTATAAAAACCAGGCGGCGATCCAGACCCACGTCAAATCGCCTTATTTCCGAACCTTCTCCAAAAAATTATCCACTTTGTTAACGAAACCGGCGGAGATCAGGGCAGGCGGGTTCCTGAATGGTTCGAGGAGCGTATCGCGATTGTAGGTGGTTCTGTTTGTTTGGTCTCTTTTTTAGGACCCAGATGGTGATGTCCTGGGAGGGGGGGGGAGTGGTTGGGTAGATATAAATAGGATAAATTGATGGCCCACGCATATGCACCCTGGGGGGTTTTCCTATAAAACATAATGATTCGATATTAAATAGACGCCATGATTATGTGCCGGTGTCACTCGTGATTCAATTGTCATGCGATTGGTGCATTAGTGATTACCAAGAGATGATAGGAGGTCTGTGAGATATCATAGGAAGAAAGGGGAAACAGTGGTTAAGATATAATATCTACCCTTATATCCTTATATACTTGAACAATGGCTATTATCTATTTAGATACGCACATATTCACTATTTAGAAATAAAGTGGAGACGGCTTAAAGGGTTTTTGAATCTCTTCTCTTCATAATCTATTATTCTCATTTATTTAGTGACTTGGACTAGGGGAACTAGTTTTCTCTCTTTTTTTTTTCGTCTTCTTCTTCTCCTTTCTGACTGACTGACTCTCTCTCTGTCTTTTTCTTTCTCATCCCATATAATATCTTTTTCTTTTTTTTGTTGATTTTTGGTGAGTTCTCTTTGTTCTTCCTTTCATCTTCATTCTGAGTCTCCACATCTTTCCCACCCCCTCTTTTTCCTTAGCTCCAGCCTCCTAGCTTCTTTCCCTATCCCCCTGAAGCTAAAGCTAATATTTTGGAAGATACCCTTGTTGCCATTGTGTCCTTCCGTTATCGTCTTATCGCCAACACGACAGCCCTGCCCCTGTTGAAACTCCGCTTGATTTGGTCTATTTTTTTGCGACATGGCGACGGGACCGGCTACTCAGTCACTGAAGGTGGGCATCCCATAAGATCTACAATCATGCGCTGGAATTGACAATACCTGCAGTGTGTGGTGACTGGTGATGGTGCAGTTGGCAAAGTTAGTACATCCACTCCCCCCCCCCAAGCAACTCCATCCCTACTATAATCTTGCGATAGATTGCTGACATCCAATTTCTACTTTCCTAGACATGTCTTCTGATCTCGTACACAACAAATGCTTTCCCCGGTGAATACATCCCTACTGTGTTCGTACCCACTGCCCCTCAATGCGAAAAACCTTGAAAATCCCGAACGGACATTGATCCCATTACAGCTTTGACAACTACACGGCCAGTGTTATGGTTGACGGCCGGCCGATCAGCCTGGGACTGTGGGATACGGCCGGACAAGAGGATTACGATCGTCTGAGACCGTTATCCTACCCGCAAACAGACGTGTTTTTGATCTGTTTCTCCATCGTCAGCCCACCATCATTCGATAACGTCAAAGCGAAGGTACGAACCGCCCCGAATATACACAAGAAATCTTACCAGCCTCTTCTTATTCCAATGCGACTAACCGTAACCCCCCGCTTCTAGTGGTTCCCTGAGATCGAACACCACGCCCCCAATGTCCCCATCATCCTCGTCGGTACCAAGCTCGATCTGAGAGACGACCGCGCGACTACGGAAGCCCTCCGCGCACGCAAGATGGAGACCGTCTCCTACGAACAAGCACTGGCTGTCGCCAAGGAAATTCGCGCACATAAGTACCTTGAATGTTCGGCGCTGACACAGCGCAACCTGAAGAGCGTGTTTGATGAAGCCATCCGGTACGTTTTTACTCTCTTTCCCGGGGAGACTATCTGTTCAAATCCGCTTTTTTTTTCTGCCTCTAACCGTCCGTCATAGAGCCGTTCTCAATCCCCGTCCCGCTACGAAATCCGGGAGGAAGGCAGTCAAATGCAATATCTTGTAGAGCAGGTTTGTTCGGCTTGACTCGTCTCCCCATGTTCTCGTATGCTATAATGAATAATATATAGTTAATACGGCGTCTGGGTAGTTAGAGGCTTTTTTTTTTAATTTCGCCGGCCTCTCAGTGCTGTGTTTGTGATGAAATCCATTGACCGTTTTTCTTGGGAATATTTTTCTGTTGCCCTCTTGGCCCCTTGTTCATAGTCTGTCCCAATTCAATTGCGATGTTCTTGATCCCGACATTATATACCCTGGTCATTTTTAAGTTACCAACTATATGTATATCCACTAGGGCGATATTTGCTGGGAACGAAGCACAGAAAAGAACATATGAATTGGTATCTTCAAAATCAAGCAATAGAGACATGAAGTAAGTATTTTTTGGAACAGAAGAAAAAAGCAGGCCAACCCTGATGCCCCCGGGAATGCATGGCTATCAAAATGTCCAGCTGCCTGCAGATGCTCCACCTTGCTGTACACTGTTCCGACCCACTGACAAGTTGAGACCGTTTTAACGTAAACCATTGCAGTGAATCAGCGGCCTTTGTTGATCTAAACACGGCCTCTGCGGCTAGGGTGCAGACCAGCCCACTGATCGTTGTCAGTGCTGGCAGCGTTATCAGCCGCGCCGTCCAAGCCAGCAGCGTTAGCACCGGAGCCGCCAGCCGGGGCAGCCTTCTTGTCGTGCTTCTTCTTGTCCTTCTGGATATCCTTAGCCTGGCGCTGGCGCTCCTCGTTGAGCTTCTCGTTCTTGGCCTGGATCTTGGCACTGCGATGTTCGGACTTCGCGCCGCCGCCGCCAGCACTGCAATTGATAGTTAGTACATAGTCTGTGGTTGCAATTGGGCTTTCTTTCTTGGAGAAGACTGGGGAATGGCGATCATCTTCTCCAATTGGGGAGGGATAACCCACGTCAGCTCGACGTTCATGCGTCGGGGCGGGTACTTTCCGTCGTCGAAGGTGGAGTGGTGGTACAGCTTGAGGCAGGTCTTCATGCGGTCGTAGTTGTCAAACTCAATGAATGCGAAGCCGCGGCACTTCTTGGGGTCTTCTTTCTTGGTTGCGACGCGGATTGTGGCTGGCGGGTTCTTCTCGAAGTGCTTGCTCAAGGAGTCATGGTTGGCGGAGTAGGGAAGGTTGCCTGTATATGCGGATATCCTTTGTTAATCCTGTATCCTCGATTCGAGGTAGTCCATCTGGTTATAATCACTTACCGACAAAGCAGATGAAACGGGAGCTCTTCTGGGCCTGCTCGGCCTCCGCAGATTCAGCGGCGGGCTCTTCTTCGGTCTCAGCCACGGGCTCGGTCTTCTCCTTCTTCGCCTTCTTCGCCTTCTTCTTGTCCTTCTTCTCCTTCTTATCGGCGTCCTCCTTCTCCGCAGGGGTCACGTCAATATCCATAGCGTCCTCGGAGGGAGCTGCAGGCTCGGCGGCGGGTTCCTCGGCCTTGCGCTTTTCCTTCTTGTCAGACTTGTCCTTCTTGTCAGACTTGTCCTTCTTGTCAGACTTGTCCTTCTTGTCAGACTTGTCCTTCTTGTCAGACTTGTCCTTCTTGTCAGACTTGTCCTTCTTCTCGGACTTGTCTTTCTTCTCGGACTTGTCCTTCTTTTCCTTCTTCTCCTTCACCTCTTCCTGTGCCGGGGCAGCAGTTTCAGCGGGAGCAACAACCTCGGACTCCTCCTGCACCTTGCGTTTCTCCTTCTTTTCCTTCTTGTCTTTCTTGTCCTTCTTCTCCTTCTTCATCTTCTTGCCCTCAGGTTCGACAACCTCATCCTGCACGAGCTTGCGCTTATCGCCCATTGTAGTGGTTTATGTGGGGTAAATTTTGTTGTGGATAGGGACAACGGTGGGATGGGAGAGAAAACAAGACGAGTGAAAGTCTTGGGGTATTTTGGAAAACAAGAAAGAGGTGGGGAAGTTTGCAGCGCAACGAGACTCAAGCTCCAAAAAAAAAGTCGGGCGGAGAGAAAAGTGAAATTTAATTTTTGCCGTTCTCGGGAGGCGGTGAAGATAGGCTTCCCGATAAGGCCCTGGTTTTTATAGTTCGCAATTTTTATTACTTAGTACGTGCTACGCTAAACAATTGTATGAATACATCCATTCAATTTTGCATGTACTCGAATAATATACCAGGATAAATGTTCATGATCAGCGTATTGGATCAGAACACCAAGATCTTCACTCCCTTCTTCACCCCATAGCGCTCACGCAGTTCCGGCCGAGTAAGCAGCTTCAACAGCGGCATATGCGTGTCCTTCATATCAAAGATGCCTCGTTGCTTCTGGTCAACGTGTGATCCATCAATGACAATGCGCTCCAGCTCCTCCAGGTTGAGAGTTCCTAGAAGATCAATTATCAGCATCTGTATACATGAACAAGTAGAGCCATCTATAGATAGCAATCGAGCAAACTCACCTGACTCGATCAAATCAGAGATTCTGGTTGGGGTACCAGCCCCAATACCAGACCGAGCACGCTGAAGGAACTGCTTCGATTCTTCCAGCTTGATGTGCTTCGCGAACAGCTTGCCTACAATGCTTTCCTTGGTTTGGAAAGAACGCAGTGCCCTATTAACATTAATTGTCAGCTCCAGCTTCGACTCATACCACAGAAAACATTGAAATTTGCCCACTTACCGTACAACATCAGCGGCTCGCAGAGCAGCACCCGAAATGACTAGTGTATGAGGGGTGCCGTTCTTCTCGGATGACTTTGATAGGTCGGAGCCCTTGGGACTGAACGACTTGAGAAATTCGGGGAGTTGCTCCAGCTTGCGGGTGGATGTGAAGGAAGAGGTATCGAGGAATGCGGAATCTATAGATTTGTTAATGTCTAGAACACCCTTCGGCCTTGGCCGACAGAACAATAGAATTATACATACCTGGGACCGAAAGATCACTCAGTTCAACAGCAGACAGCTCTTTATCATGTCTTTTGGCTTTCTGCGCAAAGTGATCGCCCAACAACCGGCCGTCCATCTTGCCAATGGACTCGTCAATGCCGTCTTTGCGTGTTGATTGACTCTCCTCATGTTCAGCCTGCTTCTTTTTGTTTTTGTTCTTCTTCTGCTTCTTCTTGCTTGATCCCTCTGCGGGTGTGCCTGCCTCGGGCTTTTCTTGCTTGGGAGCAGCGTCGTCGGCTTGTCTCTTGCGCTTGTTTTGGAGCTTATTGGAAAGACCTTTGGGGGCGTTTGTGTCGGCCATAGTGACGATAGCCAGTGTGAACTTGACCCAAAAAACTCCAAGTCTTTTAAGCTTCAATTAGTAAATGCAAGTCGCATCGAGAAGACTTCATGGCGCAAAAAAAAAAAGCCGGCTGATTCAGCCAATCTTATCGATAAGCACGGACCAATCATGCACTGGCCCGCAATTGTTGTTTCTAAACGCGACAGACAGACAGACAAACATGAACGTCAATCTTGTGATTCACTGTTCGCCCAGTTGATCTGGGAATTTATTGCTGTGGTGATCACATATATGGTCTGGTATATCTCATATGATATAGCTGTACTTCTTTTGTAGAAAAAAACCAAGCCATGTCCACTTCTACCCCAAACGCGCGTGGCCGTCGGTCACCGCTTGGAACTGCTACCCCATCTGGGGATACAACACTGACCGGAGTGAGTGCTACTCATTAGCTTTGGGGAATTTGGGGAGGTTTCGAAAATTGCTGACCGTATCATCTACTTATAGCTACAACGCCTACCTAGTCATACACGCTACCCTCTTACACCAAGTCGACTTGTTACTGCAGCCACCCCGGGCACTCAACGGTCCGCCTCTCGATACACACCACGCGCTCGAGGCGTAGGTGCACCAGCAACACCATACGGACTTCGTGCCCGGCAACAACGAGCGGCGAATACCCCTGGTCGGGATCGCCGAAAAAGCGGCCGAATGCAGCGGGAGACTACATTCGATATTCTCAGAAACCTGGGCAGAGGTAAGAGTGTTACCTTGTACTATTCGATATGAGCAATTAAACTGATTATTTTCGGCCTGTCTTAGCACTCGCTCCTGTATCTCAACCTATCCGCTCCTCGCCGCAGGAGAAGCCAGAGCCTATCGAAGAGCCAATTGATGAATTTGAACAGCTTGATAATGAGCCGGAAATCGAGCGGCCACGGTTATCTCTGCCTATTCAGGAGTCTGAGGAAGAAGGCGAAGAACCGAG
This sequence comes from Penicillium thymicola, assembly GCA_030142185.1. Lineage (NCBI taxonomy): Eukaryota > Fungi > Ascomycota > Eurotiomycetes > Eurotiales > Aspergillaceae > Penicillium > Penicillium thymicola. The sequence continues at coordinate 7,721 of LACB01000409.1, forward strand.
TCCTGAAATACACCCCCCGAGGATGTCTCTCGCCTTTGCAGAGGAGGATATGGATATGACTTATCAGTCTGTCGAATACCCTCGCGACGCTAGCATCAGAGACCGGGATCGGTTATCAATGATGAGCCGAGCTACTGGCAGAATCAGCGGAGATTTCGACGAGACACGATTAGAGAGCGATGATGCAGATGAAACTGGTATTGTGGGTGAGGATGATGAGGCAGAGGATACAATGATGAGCGGGGGCGACTTTGATAGAGGGTGGGTATACAAGAGTTGGATTGTCTATGTTACAAATGCTAATATCACAAATAGGGGAGAGACGGAAGACCTGGGCCGCTTCCATTTTGATCTCAACTTTCCATCTCCTGCCGCTGCTCCGCTTGAAGATCCCACTGGCGGGGACATGAACGATATGGAGGATTTCGAACTGTCCACCGCAGAGGCACCCCCTGCTCCACCAGACGATGATGATGATGACGACGCTGGGGCTGATTTTGGTTTCGGACTCGACTTGCCCCCCGCAGCATCACCCAGCGTGAGCCCTGGGATCGTTGGAGGTGGATTGCGAGATGAAGCTATCCCAGCTCAGGGCAAGCAAAAGAAAATTTCACGACATGGAATTCCTGTCCCGAACTTGCCGGCAGGCGTGGTAAAAAAGCTGGCGACTCGCTTCGCGCGTTCGGGGGCTGGACCAAAGGCAAAAATCAACAAAGCCACGCTGGCTGCGATCGAACAAGCGTCCTCTTGGTACTTTGAGCAAGCAAGCCAGGATTTGGCTGCGTATTCAAAGCATGCAGGACGGAAGACCATTGATGAGAGCGATGTCACCACATTGCTGAGAAGGTCAGTTTCCTTGGAAGCCAACCATTATATAGGAATAACTGCTGACTTGTCCCAGGCAACGCCATATCAACAACTCAACGACAGTGTTTTCCCTCGCCCAGAAGCATTTACCCAAAGAACTTCAGCAAGACATGAGATTGGCCATGCCTCCATGAATGTCCAGAACAAAATTCTCCATGAAAAGTAACGCCTTTAACGCCAATGAATTATGCAAAGGTAAAGCTGGAATCCCACTACCGATTACCAGTTTCGGTTCTGGCGAACTCGGCGCAGTGCCTCGTTGGGGTTCTTCCGAATAACCATCCACATCATGATGGTCGTGGCCAAAGACAGGCCATACCTGCAAAGTATGAGCGACAATCTCGAGTGAGAAGGGAAAGCACGCAACAGATCCAACTTACCAGGTGAAGATGTATTGAGAATGGTTGTTTCTCAAATTCACCTCCGCGGCGCGGCCAATTGGGATACCCTTGGCTTCGCGATCATACGATACGAGGAGGTCAGGCACTAGAAACGCAAATCATTGTTAGCCATGCGTTAGCAATATAGTTCAATCTAGCCTCCTTACCCATTGTCTGCTCAATCCAAACAGGCTGGCTCCCGCTCTTCTCCGCCATCTGATTGATATCGGGGAAGTAGAATATCCCCTCTTCCGGCTTGTTATCCGGTGTAAACATGTTCTTCTTCCATGGCTCTCGTAGCAAACCCTCCACGGTCACCTCTTCATCCAGTACACCCAAAGGCCGGTCTTTTTGATCCTTCAGCTTCCTTGAGATCCAACCCCGGTTCACAAGTACGGTACTCTGTCCCTCTCGCTCGAGGGGAGTAACCACGATAAAGCCGTCCTCTCCTTCGTTCATGCGGGGTCCAACCAGCATTTCCTTGTCGTGGCGGAGACGGCCGGTAGCGTACACGCGGCGGTAGTCGAACTCCGAAATGGCATCCGGATCGATTCGGGGCGGCAGTGGCAGAGGGGGCTTCACGAGGCGGTCCTCGAATTTGGCCATGAGTTTGGTTTTCCAGTCCAGGCGCTGTACCTGCCATGTTCCCAGGATAAATGAGATGATAGGAATCAGAGCTATAGATATGTAGAATAATACGTTAGTAATTATCTCTTAGTCGCTAAAATATAGTATTCTTGAGAATGTGTAGCATTGGACATTGACATACCCAAAATGATCAGACCAGGCCCATGTTTCTTATTAACCCGGACAAGCCTTGCCGGGTGGTCCACGATGTTCAGACCCTCAGCCAGCTGACGCGATTGCGAGATATGGCGGAATTGTTGTAGGCGGCAGATGGAATTGATCTTCGATGGTACACGAGGGCTCCGAATAGCCCGAGTTGGCGGTGTCCAGACCCTCGCGGGTGTCTTCTGCAAAGCAGAAAATATCGGCCGCATGTTGACGGTTTAGAAAATGTGAAGAACGAGTTGAGCTTTGGGCGAAGCAAGTGTTGGAGTTTCTTGCTGCAAATGCGATGGCAGTTTGAATTTCGGGATCGGGGGTTATCGTGACCGCCCACGCTTCTCCAATCTATACTTGTCTCTCTCTCTCCGCACTTGCCTTCTCATGTCCTCCAGGTCTTTCCTGGAATGCGATCATGACACTTTTCTACAACGGATCCCTTCAGGAGGGCATTGCTGCTGCAGTGAGAGATGCAAAAGCGGTTACTTGCTTTGTTAGAGGTCGCTGATTTTCTCCCCGCATGGAATGACCTGTCGCTGATCTTGGGACTTGAACATACAGATGACGAGGAGTTGAGCTCTCAATGGGAAGATGCTTATTTTGGCGATGATGATGTACGTTCACTCACTACAATTGAATGTCCGACAGTATCTGACTCCATGCAGGTTGCACAAGCACTCAATGCCAAAACAGTTGTATTGCGCTTGACAGCGGGGTCACAGGAAGCTGGATTCCTCGCTCCTTTTTGTCCAATTTCAAAGTTTCCGACTGTCGTTCTTATTAAGTGTGCTTAACCGTTCAACGCCTGTGGGCAACTCAGTGTTGGTTTGCTGACTTCGTTCCAGGAATGGCACGCTGAAGGAATACATCGGGCCAGATATTTCGAAAGATGACTTCCGCAGTCGATTAATTGCAGCTTTGGAAAATGAACAGACACCTAATCCTGTGCAACAAATGCAAAGCAATGACACTCCTACCGCTTCAACTAATAATACGCCGGTGTCAGTCACGCCCCAACCCCAGCCCGAGGCGCCATCCAATGCCAGCAAATCCGCAAAGCAAGCAAGTGAAATTGCAATCAAGAAACAATCCCAGATTGAGCAATCACCCAAGAAGGCTGCAGAACCCGCAAAGGCAGCGGGCTCTACATCTCAGAAGCACTTAACGAAAGAAGTTAGCCATAAAGACATTAAAGGCAAAGCACCGATGGGGTCTAAGAAGACCACTGACAAGGGTGTTCTAAAGAGCGGACTCCAAGAGCCAAAACCTATAGTCCCTCGAGGACCTCCAACCGAGTACCGGTTACAAGTGCGCCTGTTTGATGGAAGCTCCGTTCGATCTAGCTTTACACCCACTCAGAGCATCCGAAATGATGTACGGGCTTGGCTTGATCAGAAGATGGGAGGCGATAACCGACCCTACAACCTCAAACATATCTTAACCCCCCTCCCCAGTGAAACTCTTTCCGTTGTCCAGGAATCGCAAACTCTCCGAGACTTAGGCCTCGGTTCCACCGCGAATCTGGTCATGGTCCCTGTATCAACATACACGGAGGCCTATTCGGCAGCGGGTAGCTTGCCTGTTCGTGGTATCTCTACAATCTACAACTTGGCCTCTTCTGCTGCCAGCACCGCAACAGGTTTTGTGGGTTCATTCCTTGGGTATGGCTCCACCGCACCAGCAAGCGGTGCATCCACCCCTTCGCCCTCTTCGGCTACTGGCAATTCTCAACGTCCTAGGACCACAGGACCCAATATACGGACGCTGAGAGATCAGCAAGATGGACGTGGGAATAGTCAGCTTTACAATGGGAACCAAGTATGTGATGCTAAGTGAGAATATCTTATTCAGGTTTGGCTAACATATTTCTTAGTTGAACTTTGAGCCGCGGAAGAACCAAGATGACAAGGATAAATAAGTCCTAGCAGTATTGCTTTGGTGTTCTTGCATTATTTATCTATGGCGTTCATGGATCGGATGAATTAACCCACAACGCTCTGTACTATGACACTGTGACTACATTATACTTTTTGATTGCTGTAAAGTTGACCTTGTCCATGAAATTACTGAGTGTCCATTTTAGTCGCATCTGGATTTGACATAGACATTAGTCCAAACCATCATCAGATAACTACAAATGTAGGAAATTCGTTAAATTCTTGATTCGGTAGTCAAGCATTGATTCCTTTATCGAGGAGAGATGGTATAAAGTACAATATGGAAATGGCTATGCAAAAGAAAGATTGGCTATGAACGATCAAGCCCATAAACCCCATCACTTATTACTAAAAATGGTATCTGTCTTTCTGACCACCAAGGGTCAAATTGGTATCAAACCCTTAGTAGGGCTTAGCGGCAGCCTGGCAAGCTTTCTGCAGGACATTAGTACATATTTAAAAAAAAAACAGAGGAAAATAAAACAAGTGTAAACATACCAGCTGATCAAGGTACCAACCGCAAATGCCAAGGTTACCCTGGTTCTCATCCATGCAAGTGCGGAAGTTACGGACATCAACCTCACAGGCAGGGTTCTCGTACGAGGTCTGGGAAGCGTTGCTCTGGTAGAGGCCGTTGTCCATAGGCTGGGACTGGGCAGGGGGAGCCTGTTGGGCCTCAGCGGGGGCGCTGGAGCCACCACCGAAGAAGCCACCGATAGCGTGGCCGATGGAAGAGCCGACGGCAACACCACTGGATCGAAATAACTGTTAGCACATATTCCGGAAAAAGTCGACCCTAACCCCGGATTTTATCGGGGAACGAAACACGAAGCCGGGATTCGAACTTACGCTGCGGTCGAGGCCATCTGGCCGAAGAGTCCAGGGCCGGCACTCTGCTGCTGCATAGGAGGAGCCTGCTGGGCCTGTGGGGGTTGAGCGGCGGTCGAGTGAGGCTGCGACTGCTGCTGCGAGGGAGCAGCCGCGGGCCGAGCAGGAGCGGCGGTAGGACGGCTGGGAGCGCTGCGCGCAGGGGTGGGAGCGGCACGGCGTTGTTGACGAGGCATTTTGATGGTTGTATGTGGGTTTGTTTGGACGGATGTAAAAGGGAGGTGAAGATAGAGATAAGTATAAGTGCTAGTGGAGAAAGAAGAAGCTAGAAGATGTGTAAGTTCGGCCACTGAGGCAAACTCCGATGCAAACCTTGGAGATTCGTGGATGTTGATTGGTGGGAGGTTGTCACGTGGATCGGACATTGCGGTGCCGGTTGCCCGGCGCGGAGTCAGGAACGGGTTTACCACGGGACTTACTAGCATGTGCTATTAAAAGCGATAGAATACATGTGCGCGGATTATATCATGGAAAGAAGCAGAAGAAGCAGCTGGTTTCGTCTACTGGCTTGTGCATAGAATTGCAGAAGGGTATCTTGATTCATGGAGACATCCAAGTCTCGTACATACAGTACATAGAGCCACTCATTGTGGTCTCGAGCTGGCCGAGACATCCATCTAAATGGAAGCTCAGGGCCGGACAGGTTTTGCAGAGCGATGATTAGATTCGACAATGCATGTCATGCCGACAGAGGTTCCGGTAATGATGACGCATAGCCAATGCTATGTTTTGAAACCGCCTGGCAGTCCGTCCTTAGTATTCGAGGCGCCAGGCAGTCCGTACTTAGTTTCCACCAAAATTGAGGCGCAATGCAATCATTGGGCCTTGCGGGCCTTTCGGGAGTCCTCCTTCTTCTGCCGGCGCTCCTTCTTCTCTTCTTTCAGTGTCGCCTTGTTGGTTTTCCTCTCTTTCTTTGACTTTCTGTTTTCTGATTTGTGCTCTCCCTTGGATTTCTTTTTGCTATCCTTTTCGGTCTTTCCGGGGTGATTTGTGTCGACCTGAGGCTCTGCTGCTGGTGCAATGTCCACGCCCCCTTCAGAATCGTCATCGTCAGAATTGTTACTGGATTGCGTGTTCGAGACCTCAATGCTCTTGCGGGCGAGCATGACTGCTTTGAACTCAGCACGGGCTCGCTCTTTCGCCTGCTTTTCTGCCCGTTCCAAGTCATACTTATCATTGCCAGCCTGCGTAAGCTTGGTTAGAGTAGCCATTATAATATCATTGAACACGTCGACACTTACAAGGCCATGTTTGATAAATCTGCCCGCAGCTGCCTTGTCAAGGGTCATAGACCGTTCCTCAGGCTCTGTCTCCAGTGCCTTGATCTTTTCAAAGTACTGCTTCACACGGGTCAGTTCCCGGAACACCGGGTGCTGCTTCGCATCCACGCCATGAAGCCGCAGATAAGCTGTCCAATTTTATTAGTATAAGAAAAAGCTGGAAGTTTGTAGTGTGACGTACAGAATATTAGTGATTCTAGTGTGTAGGTGATCAACACGTGAAGTTTTGCTTTGTCCATAACTGGCAATTTGTTTGAGTTTTTGAGGAGTGTGCTGGCCAAAAGAGGCTGGAGAACTCCCTCCAAATCATCAACATTGTCATCCAGCTGCTCAAGCAGCGGTAGTAAGTCTGTTGGGTCCATGACGGTGAGCTGTGGTGTAGATGAGAAATTGCTTGATCTAAGAAAAAAATAAGACGGTTTCAACTCGGGCGGTAAGAACGGGCGGTGTGGATTCTGGACCGATTATCATCTGCGCAACTGAGATCGCCGAGAACACGCGCATATCCAACAATTGCTTGATTGCACAAAAATAGGCCTTGGTGGACACACCAGTCGCCAGGCTCTTACCTATTTGACAATACCCATGACATAAAAATCGATACTTCGTCAAACCTATCGTTCGAACCTACTCTCATCGCCAAACACTTACTTGCAACTCAATCGGATATACCGGGGATCTTTTCCTCAATACTCTCAGAATGCAGTCGGCATTTCGGCCCCGTTCTTTGTGGCGAACTGGCATCCTTGGGACATGTTTTCGCTCCCGGTTCCAAGTCTATGGCGGGCCAAACACACGATTTATCTCAACATGGAAGGAAGAGTTGCATGAGGTCAACCATGATACCAATGCCCCTCTGTCAGGACGGGTGCATATCCTCGGAATGGGCAATCTAGGTTGCTTCTTTGCTCATTCTTTAGCCACGAGACGATCACCGCCGCCAATCACAATCTGCTTGCACAATGACTATCTCTACCAAGCCTTTGTTCGAAAAAGGGGACAAATTTCTGTCAGCACCCATGGCCTTGACGATGTCAGGACTGGATTTGATGTTGAAACAGTGGACGAAGAAGGAAGATGGTATACGATGCCGCCTGTTGACAACCGGCCCTTGCCGTTTAATTCTGAGCCTCCGCCAGATAATGGCCCCATCGAGTGCCTGATTATTTGCACCAAGGCGCATCACACGGAACTTGCCATTAAAGATATTAGTCACCGCCTGACCAAAGACTCAACCATTTGTCTTGTCCATAATGGCATGGGCGTACTCGACTCTATCAATCAAAATGTTTTCCCCGATCCGAACAATCGACCACATTACATCCAAACGGTCTTCAGCCATGGTTTGGGTAGGAACGACTCGTTCAAGATTTCACATTTAGGCGTTGGGACCACAATCCTCAGCCCGGTTGGAAATCCCAATATCCCTCCCACAACACCGGAAGCTGACCATACGTGGGCGCCGTCCACAAAATATCTTCTGCGCCTGTTGACTCTCACTCCGCCCTTGGTCGCCGTGGCTGACACACCAGCGGGTCTGTTGCAATATCAACTTGAGAAATTGGCAGTGAACTGCGTCATCAATCCCCTGACTGCATTGAGCGACTGTACCAATGGCGAAATCCTCTACTCGTTCAGCTTCACCCGTGTCATGCGGCTGCTACTTTTTGAGATCTCCGCCGTGATCTGTGCTCTTCCTGAACTACAAGGTATCCCGGGCATCGAAGACCGGTTCTCCCCAGAACGTTTGCGTCGTTTGGTCGTGAACATCGCAAGCAACACAGCCAAGAACCACAGTTCGATGCAGCAAGATATCAACCAGCGGAGATTGACAGAGATTGAATACTTCAACGGGTGGATTGTGCGTCGTGGTGAAGAACTGGGTATCAAATGTGCACTCAACTACATGATCAAGCATTTGGTCGCTGCCAAAGCTGCTACCCATCGGAGCCGAGAAGCTGGCGCGATTCCCCTCGATCTCGACAATGTCATCTCCACCAATGAACCTCCCATTTAAGCTCTGGACTACCCTCTACTCTGTCGAATTCCTACTCTACCTTGACTCCTAGTCGTGTCTCTGTGTGTGAGCAGGTCAAAAGATTCAACAACAATCTAAATTCTTTGCGGACAGTCTCTATACAGAGACCGTTTTAGCTGCATGATCGCAGAGATCCTTGATCTGCCTCCATCGTCTCAGCAGCACCTCTGCTTTTGGACGGTGTGCTTGAACTGTGGTGTTGAGTTCCATGGCCTTCTGCAGCGCTGCTATAGTTGCATCTGCCTCTGCGGCATATGTCAGAATCCACCTTTTGACGGTGGCCTCAGATCGACTCTCATCCAAGCCCTGTGATTGGCCTTCAAGAACATGGTTCCGCCAATCCTCCTCCTTCATATAACTCAGGCATGCAGCGACCTCTGTGCGGTAACAGGGTCCATGGGGAGTGACTTGGTAGTTACTAGCGCTGTGTTAGTGGAGAACTGTATATATCGCGTGCAAAATGCGCATTGTCATGTAAAATATTAAACCAAATTACATACCCATAATACTGATTCAACCACAAATTCTCTTGCTGTTCGGCGGAATGAATGTCCCGAAAAACGATATCGTCGAGATAGATCGAATCTGCTTCATTCACATCAAGGAAGAAGCCATCTATAGAATGGAAGGGGACAAAGTCAGCATATCGAAAAGAAGAAGATAGCAACGCTTTCCCACATTCTGCTAGTAAAGTATCATTCGGATGACTGCCGTAGTTCATGTACACTTCCTCGCCCTCCTCGTAATCTTTCGTGGCGCGAAATTCGTATGTATTCTCATCAAATTTGATATCCCGCTGTTTGCAACTATATGTTAGCTTGGTCACTATAACATGAAACTCAGAAAAATCACGCACAGCGACATCTGCATGATTGAAATAATCAGCAAAAGGCACCAGCCCCATCGCATCATTAGGGTCTTCCGGTGTTTCCTGTCCTTCACCAATCCAGTAGAAGCTCCTCGTATTCACAATCAGCCAGTGGTATGAGAATTTCTCCCAGTTAGTCTCCGGGAAGGCAGAGATGACGTCCGTCCATGCTTTGCGCAAGCGCTGAGCCTGCTGCGAAAGAATGTTCTGGTAGTCTGAGCTGTATTTCCTCGTCTTTGGACCTGGCTGTAGACTATTCCAGAGCCCTGAGATTGACGCGGGGAGAAGACTTGGCTGCTCCGAGTCAGTCGAGTCGTCTTTGCTGCTAGGCAACTGCGGTCCTCCCAGGGCGGCTGGCCAGAGAATCGGCATGCTGTCTTCGAAGTCTTTGCGGCTGGGCCATGACTTTTGCCATAACTCGTATTTGGACAATTCATCTCGTGCACCGTGCGTGAGATATGCCGCCAGGAGCGCGTGTACAGCAATGTCTTCTGGGAGTTTGTCGATGAAACTGTAAGGAATATCTTCGACCCTTAGCATCAACTTTGTCGGCACTCGGAGGACAATCTCCCCTTTCTGAATAGGTTCTTCGTGAGTATATATACAAATGAGGAATATACGTAGATTTGGGATTCATACTTTGATATTCCGGGTGGTCATCATTCCCAACCCACGTCCTTGGAACCGGGCTGGGGTCACCGAGTTGGTGTCTATGTCATTGGAGGTTGCCCATTCGGTGAAGGCCTCATGCTCTTCCCCAGGCCACCATTCTGGCTTCATATTGTATCGTTTTTGTGCTTCTTGGCAGACTTTGACAAGCTTGCTCCGGTCAGTATATACTACATTGGGTTGGAGAGATATACATTTGCTAAAACACACCTTCAGAGAGGCCTGTTCAATTGTATCCTGTCCCCTCAAGGCGAAAAAAGCCTAAAAGGAATATTTAGTAGTCTTGAAACGCGTCGATGTCTGAAATTCACTCTACAATGTGGAGCAGATGCAGGTTATCGACGATCAACAGCGTTATCGCGATCTACGGCAGGGCACAACAGCCACTTATGCTGTCCCTGCCGATCTGATAATCATACCACTTCTACTTTCATTTCAACTTTCATTCCCAGACCATGCAAAAGTTCCTCTGGCTTTGGGATTCATAATGTCGGCACTCGGGAGGCGTGGAGCAATTGAGCTTCGGGCCTTGGCTGCCAGTCCAAATCTATCAGCTGCAAGCACTCTACGGCCCTTTTCCGTTCTGAACCGCCCACCACCAAACTATCCCGGCCATGTCCCATTGACCACTATCGAACGCGGGGCTCTGGCCTTAGGCTCGGCAATTGGATCCCTTATCAACCCTAGAAGAGCGGGTGCGTGAATATAATTTCCTACAGAGCCAGTATAAGATCTCGGATCACGATCTAACACGGTACTATATAGATCTCATTGCGGCCTTGGGCGAAGCTACCGCGACACCATTTTTCATATACCGACTACGTGATGCCATGCTCTCAGATCCAACAGGGCGCCGCATTCTCCGTGATCGACCCCGCATCACCTCCGAAACCCTCAAAATGGCCCATCTCCGCACGCTCCCCGAGAACTCCGTCGGCCGGACATACGCTAAATGGCTGGATCGTGAGGGTGTATCACCTGACACCCGAGATAATGTCCAGTACATCGACAATGAAGAATGTGCATATGTCATGCAGCGATACCGCGAGTGTCATGACTTTTACCACGCAGTGACGGGCCTGCCGATTTTTGTGGAGGGCGAGCTGGCTCTTAAGGCGCTGGAGTTCCTGAACACACTTCTGCCCATGACGGGGCTGAGTCTATTCGCCTTTGTGCGGATGAAGCCCGCTGAGAAAGAGCGGTTCCTCTCGTTACATCTCCCGTGGGCTATTCGCAGTGGGCTGGGGAGTAAGGAGCTTATCAATGTTTATTGGGAAGAGGTGTTGGAGAAGGATGTGGACGAGCTTAGAGTCGAGCTGAATATTGAACGTCCGCCGGATCTAAGAGAGATTCGGAAGATGATTCGGCAGCAGCAGAAGCGGGAAAAGGAGAGACAGCAACAGGCTTCGATCTGAGCCGGATTGCGGTCCTGTCGGAGCGATGGATCTCGAATATAGGGACAGATGTATGATTATTTGAGCGTTGTAAACCATATCACCGATGCAAGGCCGATTGCCCTGGATTTCAACCGAGCTGGAAGTAGTGGAAGTAGTGTAAAAGAACGAAGGACCATAACGCCTGGAGTAGATTTTCCCAGTGGGCCACGAGTGGATAGTAACAGAGGTATCCAAATGCAAGAAACAAAACGGGCCATAGGCTCAAGTAATCATCAATCAAATTTTATGCGACCCTTAGAGGTCCAAGAGATCATCATCGTCCTCCCACCCTCCTTTGCGGCGAGAGATAACGATTTTGTGCTCCTCCTCCTCTTTGCGCTGGTTCTCCGCAACAGCCCCCAACAACTCCTTAAGCTGTGTCTCGGTTACCTTCGCCCGTAACTGTCCCGACTGGGCAAGCATGATGAGACGGTTCTCGATATCTGTTGCGCGAGATTCCTTAACGAGGCGGATACGGCCGAGGCGATCGGCGGCGTCGGGGTCGAGAATTTGTTGCAGGATCGAAGCGCGTTGTTCGGCTAAGGTAAAAATCAAAGGAGGGTTAGAAATGCGGTGATATAAGGACGTTGTCGATAGTCCATCGAATGCGAATCGGTGGACTGATGAAACGTTAGATCTTGAGACTTACCCTCTGCTTGTCTAATTGAGTTCGTTAGCATACAGCATATTCTTGCGACTTATTCCAACACTTACCTCCTCTGCTGTGCCTGCTCACCACCGTCCTGACCACCTGGACCACCTCCGCGGGGTCCTTGTTGCTGGAGTTGCGCGAGACGAGCTCGTCGGATCTATTTTTTTTCTCTTAGGACCAGAATCAAAGGGCGCAGACTTTTCATGATATGGCTGTGAGACTGACCTCTTCTAACTCTGCGTCTGCCATTGTGGATATTCAAATATAGTGAGTGGCTTGGATTGTTCAAATGTTGAAGAGTCGAGGATTAAATTGGTGAACCCCACTTGGGCTCGCCTGAGTACGGAGGGGTGTAACGACCATACATTATTCCGGGGTAGTCTTGAACTACGACCATGTATACAATAGTGGAATTAGTAGAGTATGTGGTTACTAGAGAAATAGGAATGGGAATAATTCAATTGTCCTGGAACTGATGATTATCGCTATATATATTCAACTACTATATATTTTGTGTCCTCACCTTCTTACCCTCTATAGAAGACAACTAGAAATCACCCAAATCGCCAAATAATAGAAGATAGAAATATATAAGATAGGTAGTAAATACATAATGTTAGAGCTATACTATTATTCTATGTTAAATGCCATTCCCCTACCTATGTATTACCAGTACACAAAGTGTCTGAGGGGGAATTACACGTGGAACTATATTTCCACCTTTGTACACCTATGTTGTATGTTGTATGTTGTATGTTGTATGGGTGCATATAAATCGTATGGTTCTTTATTTTCATTTAGGGATAGTATCTTACTATATATAGTTAACTATTTACATTGTCATATGTATGTTTTGCGTGATAAGTCCTTAACATGTACTTAGGCGCCTAGGCAGCCACTAAAAGCACGGTATGTTGGATCCATCATGAATGTACGAAATACTCTCTACTGCGCCTTTTGAGGGGTAAATCTCAAAATTGAAAAGTAAATTACTCTCCATACCGATCGATAGCTTCAGGTTTAGCTCCAAACTATTCCCCCGTTTATCTGAAGCGCCCGGGGTGTCCCCGTCCCGTCTCCGGGTGGCAATGCTGAATTTGTCCCCTCACATTGATCTTTCCCCTTCGAAAACATCCCATATTCACATCTCATATTAAAATCTTCAGTTTCTTACAAGGTGCATAGAGCGCAGTCAATCCTTCAATAGTCCGTGCCTAATCCATTCATATCCGGGTGACTAAGCCTCGATTCATCCTCACGCTGCAACCCTGACTCCCTTGACACCCTCAACAGGCTGATATTTCCGGTCAGACCTGTTTGTGGCGATTCAATCCTTCTCTTCACTTTCAGCGCATTCATTTCTGTTGTGTCTACGGCAATCCTGATTTTCATCATTTCCAAATCTGGATTCCACTATCTTTAAGCTTATTACGTACCCCGTGGCCGGGCTACTCGACCGCGCACGCGCGACCTTTCTATTCTAACACTTACCTCTTTTGCTGTGAATGGCGTGGAGAGCAACTTGTCTACCGGAGCCTTTCTGGACGTGATCTTGGTCTTGGTCTGGTGACGAGCGAACCTTCTCCTTGCCCTTACCTCCCCCTCCCTCCTCCCAACGCCTTCTACGTCACTCATCATGGCCGAGTAAGTCTCCATCAAGATGTCCTTTTTAGGACTTCAGTTATTGACACTTTAGGTGGGGCAGTTTAATTGCCTTTCAAACCACCCATCATAGCTTCTTCTCCCCATCCAATATGATCCCGCGCAACGCCCACAAGAGGTCACTCTCCTCCGAGCACCGGTCGTTATCTCCCGACCGAACCGTCGTCAAAGCGAAGTCAACTACCAATCTCTCCGACATCGCTTCTTCCAATGGAACAAAGACCCCCGGATTCGATGAAAGCAGTTTCAGCACCTTGCAGGACCCGCGATTGATGGTCGGGTCGGAGGTCTCACATTCGACGTCATCGTCTCACCACCCCGATTTGAGTAACGAAGTAGCAGCATTGTCTGTGAAATTGATACAGGCCATCAACAACCAAACAGACCTCGATGACAGCCTGGTTGCTACCCGTCAAGAGCTTGAGCTAGCCCAGGGCAAGATTCAAGCTCTGGAGTTCCAGAATGAGAAGTATCGGCGAGACTTGGATAACAAAGTCTATATCAAAAAGTTCGACTCTGATCGCGAAATCTCGAAATTACGGGATGCCTTAGCAGAAGAAACAACCCAGCGTCTCGCTGCTGAAAAGGGCAGGAAGAACATTGAGCAGGAAGTGGAAACCCTTACTGCGGCTCTTTTTGAAGAAGCCAATAAGGTCAATAATCTCCTTCAACACGTGCAATATAAATTCAATTCTAACATCACTTTAGATGGTAGCTGCAGCGAAAATTGAGCGGGAGGCAGTGGAGAAGAAGAATGAACAGTTACGTTCACAAGTCAAAGACACCGAGTTGCTCCTGGCATCGCACCAGGACCAGCTTGCCGAGCTCAAGTCCGTCATGCAAGCGATGAATCTTCACAAAGATGACCTCGAAAGCCGTGCCACTGCCACTCCATCGTCCCCGGATGAGCTCTCACAAGCGCAAGGCTCTAGTACCCAAGAGACTGACCTTGAACCCGATCGTATATTGATTGAAAGCCCCGGAGAGTTCACTCCAGGCCCTTCCTCCAGCTTCCCGCAGTTCCTCCGCATGGTATGCCGGACAGATTTGCAAGCTTATGAGGATTTCCGCGATCTGCTGGTACTCTCTCGGAGCTCCAAACCTCCTAGCCGTGCTGCTAGTGGGTCATATGGAGGCCTGAACGTGATGGGTCTGGCAGGCTTTGCTAGTGGAGGATCTCCATCGTCGACCTCATCACCCACCAAAGGGTTTACCCATTCCCCCAATGGGAGCACGTCTTCCACAACGGGATCGAATTTTTCCTTGAAGGAAACTCGCTTCTACAAGCGGGTGCTCATGGAGGATATTGAACCTACGCTGAGACTAGATCTAGCGCCGGGGATCTCATGGTTGACCCGGCGCACCGTTCTAAGTAGTATCTGCGACGGAAGTCTTGTCGTGGAGCCAATGCCCCCAGCAGCCAAGAAATTCGATTTCCCCTGCTCTGTCTGTGGTGAACGCAGACCCGGCACGCCTAACGAGAGAACTCATCGTTTCCGAACGTCAGATAGCGAGACCGCTCAAAGGTACTCACTTTGTATTCTCTGTTTAGAGAGAGTGCGCTCGTGTTGCGAGTTCACTGGTTACTTGCGTCTCATCCTTGATGGACATCTTCGGGCTGGCGATACCGAAGAAGAGAAGGAGATCTGGGATGAGACCATCCGCCTCAGAGAGAGGATGTTCTGGTCCCGTGTCGGAGGAGGCATCGTTCCATTGTGCAATCGCCCAAGCGAACCAGAGGCCGAGCTGGCCAGCACAGAATTTAATCCTGACGCCCCTGAGGACGATGATGACCAATATCTCTATCCTGTGGACGTTACTTACCTCGAGCCCAGGGTGGAGCAAGTATCCCTAGCGGCGGATCTCGCACCGGAAACACAATCCGCTACTGATCACATAACCCACCCTGATCTCCCTCGACCTCAAAGTTCTATCTATGATAGGGACGATGGCGCTTCCTTGAGTGGCTCGGAACCAAAGCGAGTTTCTATCGATTCAGTAGCAAGCGTTTATGAAGAAGCTAGCGCCGACGTGGATACCAATTCCACGGCACCTGTCCTCGACGAGCCCTCAATCGCTCATACTCCACACACACACACAGATATCGCTCAACCCAGTGCCACCGAACCGATCCTCAACGAGCCCTCAATCGCTCATAGTCCAAACACACACACAGGTATCGCTCAACCCAGTGTCACGGAACCTATCCTTAACGAGCCCTCGATCATTCAGAGTCGAGAGACAGATACAGACACAGACATCGCCAAACCCAATGGTTTGAGCAACTCTTGACCTCGGTTAATCACAAGCGATCAACACGAGTGAGACGACTACACGGTTTACCCAACATTTTATGATCCGCCTAATGTCTTCCCCCACCCTTTGGCATTACATTCTTGCTTCAGTCACTTAATTCACTTCAACTTCCTCCTGGTCATTGATACAGACCTGCCTTTTGGAGATGCTACTTTTGCTTCTGCTTCTACCTCCACCTCTACCACTAATCACCCATTAGGTTACATCTTGATGATGTTCCTCATTGGTTCTGGCTTTTGGGGTATCCATTTCTTCGCTTTCAGCGGCATGGCCTCTTGTATTATTATCAACCTTTTCACTTTCGACCATGTATACATAATAATGTGTTTTGTTTTCCCCTTGTCCCTTTCTTTTCCGCGGATATTCGGACCAGGTGTTGTACTATGGATTTTCACTGTTTCTGTTCTTTCCCCCCCTTTTTTTTCGTTCCCACTTTGGACTCGCGGCGATGCTGGTCCCGGGCCCCATTGGTGGTGGAATATCGTGATAAATGATAGATGAATTTGAATCAAATTGCATACATACATACATAGACGATATATGTTCTTGGATCATATACCGTAGAAGATGTCCGTAGAAGATGAAACTAGTTAAGTAACACATGTTAGTCACCAATATCCGAAAGGATCAGCACTACTTCGTACGCAATATAGACAGCATCAAATAATAAATACGATGAAAAGAAGCATAGACCAGACAAGATGTTTCGTGAGGTTAGAGTAAAAGAGGGCTATTGTACACAAACAGAAAAAAAGAAGCTCATCATCCAGATTTCATCCCTCCCAAACTCCACAAATGGCAGAACAGATACGTTCGAGAAAGAAAAACCCCGCGAAACCTCAATTTTGGAACGAGAACATCCCGTCTGAACTTCATGTAGATGGTGGGGGATATCATTTCTTGGCAAGCTGATGAATATGTTTGAGCTGGTCTTCGATATTCGTGCTCTGAGGGTTGGGATTCTGCACGGCAGCGTTCGGGTGTTGGGGACCAGCCGAGCCCTCGAGACCCGTAGCCAGTCGCTTGCGGCGAGCTTCCTCCTCCGGGTCCAGGGGAGAAGGATCGAAGACATCGCTGCGCTGACTTGCAAGACGCTTGAGGTTGTTGACCACGTCGACGGTGGAGAGGTTGGTAGTGGCACTGCGGGCTTCGGCCTTTGCACGCTGTTCTTTCCAGCGCGGATCCAGCAGCTCGATCCGGATGTGCTCGTCCAGCTCGTTGGAGGGAACTTTCTGGTTGCAGTAAGGGCAGATCGCCATCTGGGCTTGTTGGCGGCGCGCCTGGGCGCGGGGAACGTAGTCTGATCGGATGCGCATGGGCTGTTGGCCTGGGCCGGCTTGGGCTGCTGCCTGCGCGGCGGCCGCTTGGTCGCGCGCTTGGGTTCGCTCGCGGATGCGCTGGTCCTCTTCCGGGTTGGTGTACTGGCCTGCTGGCGGGGGGTAGGGGCCTGCTGGGTAGGGCGAGACTGGGGGTTGGGGGGAGTGCATGGGTGCGG